>BQNB010046826.1:0-41510 GCA_026074375.1 Tanacetum coccineum
AGGTTTATAAAAAAACTGAAAATAAGCTAAAAACAATAAGCTGTTAAAAAGCTTATAAGTTAAAACTGCTTAAAATAAAAAAGCGGTAAAAGGGGAATGATATGAAAGGTTAACGAAAAAGACCTACGGGCAACCTGATTAAGGTATTGGTGTGGTGAAGGGAAGGTCACAGGTTCGAGTCCTGGACCTTACCTTTTTATTTTTTTTATTTTTGAAATTTTCTTTTAAAAAGCTAAACTATAAGTAAAAATAAGTAACTTTTAAAAAGCAACTTTTGTTAAAACTTGAAATTAAGCAAGAAAACAGAGAATCAAATAAGCAGTTAAGGCAATAAGCAAGAAAATATGCTAAAAGGCAGTTTTAGAAGCAAAATTAAAAGGGCTTAAGCTACAAGCTAAAACCCAAAAGCTCAAAACAAATTAAGTCTGAACTACAAGAACCTAGAATAAGCAAGAAATAAGCATTTTAGGACACTAATTAAGCTAGATAAAAGCTAATGAAAAAGGCAGTTTAAGCTAAAACTTATGTTTTTGGTTTTTATAAGGTTTTTAAAAGACTAAAAGGCTAAATGCAGCCCTAAATTTAAGCTAGTAAAAGCTGAATTGAAAAGAAAAATAAACATAAACAGATGAAATATAAATCCTAATGAGTTTATGCAGAGAAATTCAGATCTTAAAACATACTAACACTATCCTAGAATTGAGATCAAAAACTGGCTTTCAAGTCTTATACTAAGAACTCAATTGGCAAACTATGACAGATTAGGCAAAACCAAAAACCTTAGATGCAAACTTAATCCAAATGCATATTAATGCATTATGAACCATAAAGAAGCATATGACTTACACCTAAATGCATAAACTAAGCAAATCTAATTTTAAACAGTTTGAGAAAGCAATAAGTCCTCAGATCCTAAGAACTTTTAGATGAAACCTTAAAACTCATTACTAAACCATAAAAACTTAATTAAACTGTCAATAAGTCCTAATTCAAGCTTTACAAAGTTGGCTTAAAGACCAATGAGTGGTCAAGCAGCACTAACTAAGGTTAGTGCTGCTTATCCCAAACACCCCTTTAAAAGCTTCATTTGTAGATTTAGCTTAAAACAGGTTATGAACAGCTTCAAAAAGCTAAAATAGATCAAGCACAAGGTCATATAAAGTCAAATAAGCATTAAGCACTCAAGAATAAGCACCGGAAATAAGCAATAGACAATTTTAAAGCACAAATAAGATAGTTTATATAAGATCAGATCCAAAAGACATATAAGCTATAACATTAACATAAAAAGCATATATAAAGACAAAATAAGCAACATTAAGCAATAATAAGCAGAGAATAAGCAGTAAAACTACCAAATGCAGAAAATAAGCTAAGATGTGAAATAGAAAACTTACTTTGATCCTTTGCAAAAAACAAGGATTAAATGCTCTTAGAGAGCTTTTCTACAAGCTTTAGCTTGTTGAAAATAAGCTGGTGAGGTCTATAAGCCCGTCCATTATTGGCTTATCATCCAAAATATAAGCTGAGGTAATTTGTGAGTGAATTGATGAACAGAAAACAGCTTATGCAGTAAATAGGAGCTTATGAGCTTATTTAAATGACTTTTAAAAACATGATTAAGCTAAAATGCATTAAAGTAAAGACAGGATTAAGAGACAAATTAAATGGTAAACTGATATTTCATTAAACATAAACTGAATACAAAGTTTAAAAAGAAAATACAATAAAGTAATGACAATAAGCTGGAAAATAAAGCTATAAGCTACACTACTCCTACTCTAGATATTTTCCTCTGTGTGATTTGCCTTCTATTTATAGTTGTGGAATGAAGCTTCTAGTGAGGAGGAGCGTCCTTCAATCCTTAATCTCCACCCTTCATTATTAACCGATTCAAATCAGTCCTTTTTACACCCTTGGATTATCTCCACGTCCCATCCACCAATTATGTGCTCTAGGATTGCCAGCGTGGACTAAATGGGTGTCAGAGGTGTCAGGTGCTTCTAGAAACAAGGGATGTGTGTGTGGGTGAGTGGGTGAAATGGATTTTACCTTGGTTTATGGTGAGGTAAAATAGGAGGGAGATGAGTGAATAGTAAAAGTTTAACCCGTGTTTATATCTGTTGACATTAGACCCGGGTAATGGTTTGGTTGTTGGGCTTTTGTAATTTCTCATGGGCCAAGTTTTAATAAAAGATAAATGGATTTGTATAAGTTTGGATTTTAGATTTATATAGATACAAAGTTAATGGGCTGACCCGACCCATTAAATGGGTACGGATTGGCCCATTAAAGATGTATACGCCTTCGGATTCGATTTCTTGCACTCTTCCAATTTCGTGCTCGGGTTTTGTCCGTTTTGGTTTATTTTTGTCCATTTTTGACATATTCATTACCTGCACAATGCACTTGACAAAACACACATATACAATTTATTTTTACATATATTTTTGGTATTTTAAGCTCATTTTAATAAGGAAAAAGGATATGTGATTAAATTGTGAATGCTGCTGAAAGAACACGTCATAAAAAACAATATGATAGAATGGTGAATAAAAGGCAGATGCAGACGCAAGAGAATAAGGTTGATGAGGGTAAAGCATTGGATGCTGATTTGGTTGACACAGAAAGCATTAGGATAGACTCAACAGTGCAAGATGAAAGCACCAGGTCAGGGAATGATACAGATGCTGATGATGCATATATCAGACCCATATATGATGAAGAGCTAATGGCTGAGGTACAATTGACTGCTGAATGTAATATCTTTGCTATAGGACAACAACATACTGAGCAACCTGAAATCATTAATGAAGGTAGGGTTGACCAGTATCCTGAACAATGTCAAGTTAAAATTCCTATGCTTGATTCATCATCTAATAACCAGACAACTGACTACTCAAAACAATCACTCAAGTCTGAAAATATTTTACTCAAAAAGACCGTTGCCCAATTTCAAAAATATTTTTCAAGAATGGAAGCACATTGTATTGCTCTCGAACTTAAATATCAAAATCAAGCTTTAAAATAAGGGCAACATGGTCAAATTTTGAATGAAACAAGTAATAAAGCCAAGATTAAAAAGGAAATTGATGTACTTGAAACAATGAACATCGAATTAGAACATAGTGTGGCTAAATTACGTAAGGAAAATGAGACTTTGAAAAAGCATTACAAAGATTTGTATGATTCTATTAAAATTACGAGATCTAAGACTATAGAACAGACAACTTCTTTGCTTGCTAATAATGCTGATTTAAAAGCTCAGATTCAAGAAAAGGTTTTTGCAATTGCTGCTTTAAAAAATGACTTAAGGAAGTTAAAAGGAAATAGTGTAGATACTAAGTTTGCTAAAACATCAGTCTTGGGGAAACCGGTTTTACAATCACTAAGAAACCAATCAGTTGTTAGACAACCGAATGAGATTAAATCTAAAAGGCCTCAAATGTCAAAACCACGGTTTGCCTCCCAAGTTGATGTGAATAACAATTTTCAAGACCAGTAACTCAACACTATTTGCCTAAGAGAAGAGAATTAGTTTTTGCAAAACCTGATCATAAGATTGCATCTAGCGAATCTAGGAATAGTTCTAAGAACATGCCAAGATTTTGTTCAAATGACATGGTTCATAATCACTATCTAGATGAAGCTAGGAAAAAGACACCAGAAAGAGATAGGAACTCAAAAACTAGTATGATGCCTTCTGCTAGATTTCAAAGCTCTACTGATGGTAGCAAACAAAAACCTATGAGCAACAATCAAACATCTAGGAGTTTGCCTGTATCTAAGAGTAGTTCCGTAACGATAACGGATGTGCCCAAAGCAGATCATTCTAAGAGTTCTAGTTCTTTCTTAGATTCTAAACACTTTGTTTGTTCTACATGTTATAAGTGTGTCTTTAATGCAAATCATGATGCTTGTATAACAAAACTCCTGAAGGAAGTGAATTCACATGCTAAGATTCAATCCCATAAGACCAGAAACAGTAACAAACACGTAGATCAAAAGAGTCATACTCAGAAACCTGGTAGGCAGATCTTTACAAGACATAGGTTTTCTCCTAATAAGACTTCCGCTGCGTATGAGAAAACATCTCCTAGATCTGATCTTAGGTGGAAACCCACGGGTAGAATTTTCAAATCTGTTGGTCTTAGGTGTGTAGGTTCCCGATTAATACTTCACTTCATATAATCACAAATCGAAACAAGAAAAGAAACTAGAAAAGAGAAGAAAAGAGATTGTTTAGAGAGAGAGAGATGAGAGAGAGATGAGAGAGAGTTGAGAGAGAATAAGAAAAAAGATTTATTAGAAATGAAAACTTAGATATTTTCTAAAAGAAAATATCTATATATATATGAGATATTTTCTTTTAGAAAATATCTAAATATATATATACCCCTACACATTTAATGTGACGCGCGGGATATTTAACTAGGACCCGGGCTCGGGTTTTGCTTGGGATTAAACCCAAAACATATACAATATTAGATTATCTATCGAGCCCGATTCCCGATATTATCTTATTACAACATTAACTAATTAAAGACCGAAGCTCCATCGTAGAGTGACCGAGCTTCCTTGTTCGACTCAATAAATTGAGGCTAACAATCTCCCCCGAAGTGAGGTCTTGAACACGGGAACGAGCTTCCTTTATTGACTCAATAAAATTGAGGCTAACAATCTCCCCCGAAGTGAGTTCATTGATGACACTTCTTCATGAGATTAGTGAGATTGCTTTTGTCATTTAAGCTCGAGTGTTCGTGGTCTTTGTCTTCGTTGTTTGTTGTAAACTTGTTCCTTCATGCTTTGCGATCTTGACTTTGAGCCTTTGTCATTGTCTTTATCGTCTTTGCCATCTTGCGATCTTGTGTCTTTGACCAACATGCTCATACTTTTGCATTATCTTGAAAGCTTTAAATCAGAGTTAGCGGAAGTCTTTGTCTTTCAATCTTGAGCTTTCTAGATAGTATGTCTTCGTAGATTGAGCATTTGAATGGGATTGAGGTTGCCGTTACCACCGTTTGACCTGCAGGTTTACGTTAGTGATAAACGAGAAAATTGATTTGAAAATCAATCGACGTGTCACTCGTTAAAGTGTTTTTGTAACACATCGAGAGTGTCATGTTTTTATCAAAATTCATCAACCATCAATTCATTTACTGGACCAAATCGATATCCAGTTGTCACAAGTTTGATTCATATAGAATCTCGCAAGTCACCTACCGCAGTGCTGTTTGATGATGACACTGGAAGGATTTCCATTCGTCATTGTGAATACTAAAGAGTATCACTCTGAATGTTCTGGCAAATATCACAATGATATTGCGTAGGACTCTTGATAACAGCTTGTGAACCTGATGATGTTCAACAAGTGTTTGAAATGGAATGTGTCCTAACGAGATTTTGATTGATCTCTTGGCTCTAGACTCGATTAGTGCATTTTGGTTTTAGTACTCGGAGGCTGGAGCATATTGCCACCTATTCAATATCAACAATCTCGGAGTGAGATGTCAATAGATAACGTGTGTATCTCCGTGACAAATGAGACAAGTTTCTGTTGAGAGAAACCCGAATGGCTGGGAAGGGTTGTGCATTGCATCACTGGGTCCATGATGTCGTTTTCAATACCAGCAATCATCTTGTGATTCTGATAGATTATGTATTGACCCGGTTTCTGCCTTAAGTTGTGTGGAGGGCTTCTTTGTTTAGACCCTTTATCCATACATTTCTTTTTCATTCTTCAACGCCTTCAATGCTTACCAAGACGTCATTACTAACACCTTGTTGTGATTGTTCCAGTGTTAGCTCAATCTTAGTCGGCATTATTCCCATATACATTCATCTCCAATCATACCTAAAGACTGCTATTTCTAACTTTGGATTATCCTTGGGTAGATCCTCCGGTTCTGGTTGGATCATAGGATTGATTCCTAACCTAACCACCTTATGACTTCAGAATCGTCGTGAAATTAAGATGTTGTTGGGTATAAGATCGAACCATAAAACCTTTTCTTACTATTCAGCACATTGAGTCGATTAGATCATATTTTAATTACATTTTCTCCCCTTATTTTAAATAATAAACACTTAGTTTTTGAAATACCTTGTGATTAAATATTTGTCTTGAAAATTCAGTGGGAGAAAAATATTATCAGATTGGAATGTTTTAGAAACATTTTGATAACTTGTTGAATACATAAGAATGGTCGTTTATGTTGTATCCAGAACATTAAAACTTTGTTTTTCGAATAAAAATCCCCCTCTTAATAGGACCAATTAAGGAAATTGTTGTCTTTTAAAAACACTGTTGAGGGAAGGAGTGTTGTAACACACAATTTTAAAGGATTTTGAATTTTCAATCGTGAACTTCTAGAAAAAATTGTGTTCACAACTTTTGTATAACCAGATGTTAGAGGACTTCTCTTTAACGGTAAGGGTAAGCAGCCAATGATAAACGTACACTTTCCTTTTTCTGGAGCTAAAAACATTGAATGTCTTGTAAGAACAGTCAAGACCGAGAAACATTATTTCTCTACGTTGTGAAGGATAAGTTATAAAACCTTCCTTTATTTGAAGTCCGGGTATGTATGATATTTGAAATAAGCCAATTTTTGAAATTAGAAATGACATGTTTTGAAACTATTTGCAACTCTCGCTCGAACTTCATTTTCACCACCTGTGTCAATGTTAATGTCTGAAGCACGTAAATGTTTATCAATTCCAAGAGACATGTCGACGAAGATTATTTTTGAAATTTCTGTTTTGTCTGATTTTGTATTTTCAGTATATATACCTGTTGTCATAAGCTTTGCTTGTGAGGTGGAATAGGTATTACAGATCTTGTCGTGATGTAGCTGTCTTGACTGCTGGAACAAAACTGTTGGAACCAGCTTTGATCTTGAAGGTTCATTGTTCTGGTGTGAATCGAGTTCTGAAACGGTTATGATTCAGAAGTCATTTGATGAGAACAAGGCTGAACGAGGTGAACAGACATCATTTCCATGAAGACCGGAGGCTGATATTTGCGATCAAACGTCTTTTGAACATTGAGGAACGGGGCCTGAAGTGTTATTTTTAGCAGACACCATGTCTTGTCGACCGAGGCTTGAACTGCTGTGTTCAAACGTCATTTCGTGATTATTAGATCAAAATTCCTTGAAGCCCTGTTTTTTGAGATATCTTTCTTTTTCGCAACCAAACTCTGAGTGCTTCCTCAGTAGGATTGAATGATGTACCTGTACTTAAGAGAGTACCTACACTGACATTAAGAGCTTGTTTGCTTTTGCATTGGTTAGTGATATCTGCATTTAAACCATTTGGGGGTTCACTTTCAACCTTTGTTGAGGCGAATGTCTTTCCTGTTGGAACCCATCTAAGACAAATAGTCTTGAGAATTCTACCCGTTGTTGCCCTAAACGAGTAAAACGATATAGGACTTGTTGTTTTCTCATGCATAGTGTAGTCTTTTTGATTGAAAACTATGTCCTTTTGGGATCTGTCTTTTTGGTTTCGTTGTAACCCTTATTTGCTACTAGGGTTAGTTTTCGTTTGTTGTCTTATGGATGGAACCTTAGCCGCGAGTTGTCTTCTTTCAGGATTTTTTTATTACAGAAGCGTCATGATTGGCAATTACGCACATTTCTGACCATGTTGAGCAAACAAAATGTTTGGAGTCAGAAAAATTTTTCTAGGGATCCTTGAGTGTTCATGGTGTATTTTTCTTAGCTTCTCTCTAGGTATGATTCTAGAACAATGTCGTTGAGCTATACCTAGATGAGATTGGTGCAATCATGTGAGAGGTTTTGCAGGGCAGATTATCTTCCCTTAGGGACTATGATGTTGTTGTGACTTGGTTTTGGCCAAGTCGTGGTTCACATCAAATGGAGCAAACTGTGGTTTTGAAATTCTAGGTCTTTCAGACTTAAACGCAGTCGGTTGTCTAACAACGGATTGGTTTTTGAGTGGTTGTCCAACCGGTTTTCCCAAGATTGATGGATTTGCAAACTTAGTATTCACATTATTTCCTGTAAGTTTCCTTAACTTTTTTTTAATGCTGCCAATTGCAAAACCCTTTTTGAATCGAGCTAGTACTTCAGCCAATTTTCATTAGACTTTTTATTCAAGTTGTTCCATAAGAGTCATTCTGGGTTTTTGGTGGGAACTAGCTGTCCTTTTGATAGAATCAAAAAGATCTTTGTAGTCAGTTTATTTTTAATGCTCATTTTCTTTATGTATCTGCTCATTCTCTGCGAGTAATTTGCCATTACTATGTTCCAATTCGATGATTTTTGTTTAATTCCATCGATGTCATTTTCAACTTTGCTTACAGTACTTTTTCTTTCAAAATTGTCTTTGTTGCCTGATTTTAAAACATTGTTCTTCCATTTGTAATTGTAGTCATGATTGATACAAGGTGCTTCGAGTTTTTCCAAAATATTTTTGTAAACTGGGCAACGATCTTTTGAAGAAAACACTTTTCAGACTCGATTGAATGATCTGAGAGTTCTATTGTCTTGTTCATCAGGTAATTTAGCAGGCAAAGGCCGTATGTCATGACATTGTTCTGCATTCTGGTCAACTTTCCTTATTATTGAATTCAGGTTGATCAGTATGATGTTGTACTGTAGCAATGTATTGTTTCAGCAGTCGTTTGTTCCTTAGCCATTGGCTCTTCATTATTTAGGGTCTGATATCGGGCATATCAACATGGAATATTCCGCCCACCTGACTCTGTGCTTGTATCCTGTCTTTTGATCTCGTCCCATTGCTTTCACTTGATAACTGAACTAGCATCCAATGCATCCAATGCATTACTCGTATCAGTCTTTCACCTCTTTTGTCTGGATTTGTTCATTCATTTCACCCTGCTGTCATACTCCTTTTTATGTTGTGCTCTTTCACCAATCGATTCTTAACAGTTCCATGTAGTTGGATCAGTGTGTTACGGAATTTCTGAATATCGAGTCGTGTGTATTGTAGGTATTTGTTGCGTGTAATGACAACATATTCATCTATAAATAAAAACCGTGACTTGTGAAATCTGAAAAATGTGTCTCGAGTACTTTAAACAGGGGAAGCAAATGGATACAATCTCTTAAAATTTTCGTTGTCAAGTTGCTTTTTTAATTGTTCCCATGTTTAGGAACATTGTGCCTAATAAAACGTTTCAACATCTTGACAAAGTGTGTTGCCAATGCTCGTTTGACTTCTCAGGACCTCGGATTCGAGTTCCTTTTAAGTTGTCATGTGAAAGATGCTTGAGGTGTGAATGAAGTTTTCGAAAAGATACCATGCAACTCTCTTTTGCTTTGTCTTGAATTTGTTGCATTTGTTGTTCTTCCGAATTAGAACACGATGATAAAGTATCTTTCGTTTCCATTTTACCGTGAATTGTGAAGTGAAAATGATTTGTAGAATCTTAAGCAGGTAAAGTGATTGTTGTTGTGGATTTGAATCAATTAACGTTCACGGGATTTTACAAATCTTTGATTTAAACCGAGAAAAAATCGTATCTTTCGCGGGATTTTACAAAATCAAGAAGAAACCGTAAAACAATAATTAATTGTTGTTGAAATCGTTGTTGAAATCGTTGTTGTCGTTGAAGAACTTGAACTTTCGTTAACGATTTGTTGAGCTTAAAACAGCAAACGGTGCACAAACGATTCACGTTGGAGGACTAACGATTGATTTATAACTTGTAAGGACTAACAGTGAAAAATTGTTCTAACAATGAAGGTTATAAAACAAACAAAGAACTAGCTTTGAAATTATGTTAGAGTTGAGGGATTGCATGTGACAACTTGCAAAAAGTTTCATTAATAATAAAAATTCCCTCCAAACTTTGTCTTCCTCGTTTTTTTTATTAAAAAAAATATGACAATGAAACGAATGAATATTTGATCTTATGTACTCATACGGTTATCGTCGGTAAAATCCGAATATACCACGTTGATCGAAACGATGTCACGAACACGATGATATAATTCTTAAGTCCCGTCGTTTAACGTCACTCGAAACCGAAAAACCGAAAATTTGTTAAAACGTGAAGAAACTCGTTCAAGCTAGAAGAGAACCGTGAATTTTGTTCTTGTGGGTGATGTAGTTCGGTTCAAGCTAAAAAAAACTCGTTCGGTCCAAGTCCAAAAAATTACTCGTTCGGTCCTTGAGATTTTTCACTAGTTCGATGGTCTCGTTCGATGGTCTCGTTCGATGGTCTCGTTCGATGGTCCCGTTTTCCACTCGTTCGATTGTTCCGTTTTCCACTCGTTCGATTGTTCCGTTTTCCACTCGTTCGATTGTTCCGTTTCAAACTCGTTGTTTCTTTTTCATTTTCTATATTTTTTTATCTTTATTTTTTTTTTTCTTATTTTTCTTTTTTTTTTTCTTCGTTCGGTCCTTGTGTATTTCACTCGTTCGGTCCTTGAGTTTTTGCACTCGTTCGGTTCTTGTGAGTTTGTTACTCGTTCGGGTGTCTTCTTCTTTTTAACAGAAATCACAAAAAAAACAATCATCCTTTTTGCTTGTCTTCTTGTAGCAGCCAAGGAAGTAAAGTGAATTCACATGCTAAGATTCAATCCCATAAGACCAGAAACAGTAACAAACACGTAGATCAAAAGTGTCATACTCAGAAACCTGGTAGGCAGATCTTTACAAGACAAAGGTTTTCTCCTAATAAGACTTCCGCTGCGTATGAGAAAACATCTCCTAGATATGATCTTAGGTGGAAACCCACGGGTAGAATTTTCAAATCTGTTGGTCTTAGGTGTGTAGGTTCCCGATTAATACTTCACTTCATATAATCACAAATCGAAACAAGAAAAGAAACTAGAAAAGAGAAGAAAAGAGATTGTTTAGAGAGAGAGAGAAGAGAGAGAGATGAGAGAGAGTTGAGAGAGAATAAGAAAAAAGATTTATTAGAAATGAAAACTTAGATATTTTCTAAAAGAAAATATCTATATATATATGAGATATTTTCTTTTAGAAAATATCTAAATATATATATACCCCTACACATTTAATGTGACGCGCGGGATATTTAACTAGGACCCGGGCTCGGGTTTTGCTTGGGATTAAACCCAAAACATATACAATATTAGATTATCTATCAAGCCCGATTCCCGATAATATTTTATTACAACATTAACTAATTAAAGACCGAAGCTCCATCGTAGAGTGACCGAGCTTCCTTGTTCGACTCAATAAATTGAGGCTAACAAGGTGGATTCCTACAGGAAAGTTATTTGACTCTTGCACAAGCAAGGTTGACAGTGAACCCACACACGGTTCAAATGTAGATATCCCTAATATTCATGAAAGCAAACAAACTCTGGATTTAAGTGCAGGTACATCAATCAATGTTCAGAAAGAACAAAGTCTTGATTTAAGTGCAGGTACCTTATGTAATGTCAACAAGGAAAATCTCAGAGTGTGGTTGCTAAAAAAGCTGATATCTCAAAAACTAGTATCATAGTGGATTTACAAATGATGTAATTGCAACGATGTTTGAACACAACAGTTCAAGCCTTAAACCTCAATGTCAAACGACGTTTGAACACAACAGTTCAAGCCTCAAACCTCAATGTCAAATGACGTTTGATCACAACAGATCAAGCCTCGAACCTGAATGTTAAATGATGTTTGAACAAAACGATTCAAGCCTCGCACCACAATGTCAACAAAAGTTCCTACATCATATATGATAGTTATGACGTCAATGCTAGAGGTTGGAAAGTCTATTCGGTCCTTCATTCGACGAATATTTCAATAGAGAAAATCAAGTTGTTTCAAAGCCTTCTGCTGTTACTACTGCTGATGCATCCGATAAACGTCAACAACAACCAGATTCAACTTTATCTACTTCAACTCTAGCAACAACTGTCACTGCTGATGGAAACTTCGACGTGTATATATTTTTCTTTTTCTCTTTATTTTGATTTATAAATATTTTTGAAAAAAAAATACAAAAATATAAAACCAACAAAAAGAAAATAGAAAAATATAAAATCTATAAAAACAAAATATAAAATCAAAAATTTTTAAAAATATCAAAAAGAATCTTCTCGACATGTCTCTTGGAATCGATAACATTTACGTACCTAGAAATGTTGATTAACATCGACACAGGCGTGTAAATGAAGTTCGAACAAGAGTTTCAAATGCTTTCAAAACATGTCATTTCTAAATTTTCTCTATGACTTATGTACACATCAGTGCATAACTCGGACCCGAATGTCATAGGGAAGTGTACGCTTCAGTGCACTTACTCTACAAATAGAAGAGAAGTCTTCTATCATGTGTTTTAAAAACCGTTGAACATAATTTTTCAAAAAGAACTTTCAATGTCAAACTGTCTACAATATAATTTATGGTATTTTTTCATAAAAAGTGGTATTTGTTAAAATTGTGTGTTCAACACTCCCTTCCTCGAATAAGTTTTAAAGAATTGTTGTACGTAGAATGTCATTTTATGTGAATCAATTTCTGAGGGGGAGCTTTATAAAACAAAGCCTTTTAATGTGTTGGGTACATCTCATAAATGTCAATTTTATGTATCCAAACACATTTTGTGAAATTAAAATGCGGAAACTTATAATGTCAATTAATAATATACATTGTTCACTAAGGTACTCACTCCGTCTTTAACATTTTGTGGCGTCATATCAATTTTTCATTCCAATGTCAAGTTTTAATAAATATTGGTATCCCACATATACTTTTGAAGGGGAGCTATCAGAAAAATGAATTCATGCAATATCGTGGTATAATTTTTCTCCCCATGTAGTTTTTCATGTCAAATTTTAATCAATTAGTATTTCAAATACTAAGTGTTTTATTATTTAAAATAAGGGGAGAAAATGTGATTAAAATATGATATAGAAGAATGTGATCTTTAAGACTCCAAGTGCAACTCTTTTCTTCATGTGCTAAACAATTTCGAATCTCGGAGCAGATGTGTAGGGGGTATTTGAAAATAATAATGTCAGAAAATAGTTTAATGGTTCGATCTCATACCCAACAACCTATTAATTTCACGACGATTCTGAGGTCATAAGGTAGATAGGTTAGGAATAAGTCCTACGATCCAACCAGAACCGGAGGATCTACCCAAGGATAATCCATAGTTAGAAATAGCAGTCCTTAGGTATGATTGGAGAAGAATAAGTATAAGGGAAAAATGCCGACTAAGATTGAGCTAACACTGGAACAATCACAACAAGGTGTTAGTAATGACGTCTTGGTAAGCATTGAAAGGGTTGAAGAATGAAAAAGAAATGTATGGATAAAGGGTGAAAACAAAGCAGCCCTCCTTACAACTTAGGCAGAAACCGGGTCAATACATAATCTATCATTTTTCACAAAGATGAATTCTGATACTAAAGACGACATCATGGACCCAGTGATGCAATGCACAACCCTTCCCAGCCATTCGGGTTTCTCTCAAAAGAAACTTGTCTCATTTGTCACGGAGATACACACGTTATCTACTAACATCTCACTCCGAGATTGTTAATATTGAATAGGTAGCAGTCTGCTCCAGCCTCCGATTACTAAAACCAAAGTGCACAAATCGAGTCTAGAGCCAAGAAGAGATCAAATTATAAATCTCATTAGGACACAATGTCAATATACACTTGTTGAACACCATAAAGTTCACAAGTTGTAACAAAGAGTCCTACGCATTATCCTTGAGATCTTGCCAGAACATCCGAGTGATACTTAAGTATTCACAGTGAAGATGGAAATCCTGCTTGAGCCAACATCAAACAAGCTCTTGGTAGGTGACTTGCGCGATTCTATATGAATCAAACTTGTGTCAACTGGAAAGAAACAATGGTGCAATTCTATGTGAATTAAACTTGTTCCAGTAAAATGAATTGACGACTTAATCAGAAAGATAGTAAGTATCTGATTTACTCTTACCGTGTTGTCTGCTTTGAGACGCTCCAGTAACGAAAATGGCTAGTACAGCTGCGAAACCATGTCAAGAAGATTCATATGAATTCTATCTGATCACAGGCAGTATTTATACTGATTAACGGGGAACTGTAGTTATTGCAACCGTATTCGACAAAGTGACAAAGACACTTTCGTCCATATCTATTGTTAATCACTAACCTTTTAAATGGAGATTCAAACGTCGGTGTTGCAATAATGTACCAGCGAAGTCGGATTCATTACCACATACTCATACTCAAGCTTTCAAAGTCAATCATTCAGCATCAAGATTGTTGATACTAAACTTCCTCAAAGATCTTCAAAGTCAAATCAAGAACCGTATTTTGGGGAGATTGTTAGCCTTATGATAATATAAGTCAAACAAGAATGCAACAAGTATGAGTATGTCGGTCAAGAGCATAAGTTAAATCAAGATGATTTAAGTCAAGGAGATGATGCAAGATAAAGATCTCAAAGTTAAAAGATAAAGGCTCAAGATCAAGATCACAGAAGCATGAAGGAATAAAGCCACTACAAACAGACAAAGACAAGACCAAAGAAGGCAAAGCTCAAACGTCATATCTTCAACATTAGGGAAGATAAAGTCAAAACAAGGAAACCTCCTACAAGAATGTTATCGATCATACAAGAATGTCAACATAAAAGATCAAGTCCTTCACATCCTAAAAAGAAGAACTTAAAGAAGATCTCAACAGCAGAGGAGTTTGAAGAAAAAGACCTCAACATTGGGGGAGATTGTTAGCCTTAATTTTATATAAGTCAAACAAGAATGTTATCGGTCTTATTAGTCTTGTTAAGTAATAGGCAAGTCGGGTTAAATGGGCTTGGATTGTAATATAATATTGTTCATGTTTCGGGCTCAAAGCCCAAGATAAACCAAGCCCGACCCAAGTTAGAAAGCCCACATGCCACTTATGGCTCAAGGGTATAAATAGAACCCTCTCCACACATGGAGAGGTTTTTGGTTGCATTTGGTCTCATTTGTAATCCTCCACTTCTCTCTCTAATCTAATCTTTCTCTCTTGTTTCTCTCTCTAATTTTCTAGCTTATTGCTTATTGGTATGGCTTATTATTATGATATGGGTTAAGTTTTTAGGATAACAAGACTTATCCAAAGTTGAGGTCCTCAGAGCTTAGTAAGACCAAATGGCATGACAACAAATTCAAAGTGTCTATAACGCGTCCTAAAAGCTGTATTGGGAATGTCTTCTTCTCGGACCTTCAATTGATGATAGCCCGAACGTAAGTCAATCTTTGAAAACCATCTTGCACCTTAAATTTGATCAAAGAGGTCGTTGATTCTTGGTAAAGGATATACATTTTTCACCGTGACTTTATTTAACTCATGATAATCAATGTACATTCGCATACTACCATCCTTCTTTTTAACGAATAAGATCGGAGCTCCGCATGGTGAACTACTAGGGCGAATAAACCCCTTGTCAAGTAATTCTTAGAGTTGACTCATTAAATCCTTCATTTCAGACGGAGCTAAACGGTACGAAGTTTTAGCTATAGGAGTTGCACCCAAAACAAGATCAATTCGAAACTCGACTTGCCTTTCGGGTGGAATACCCAGTAAGTCTTTAGGAAAGACATCAAGAAATTCGTTAACAATCGGAACATCTTCCACACATTTCTTCTCAAAACTAGTATCTATCACATGTGCCATAAAGGCATGACAACCACGTGACAAATATCTTCTAGCCTTCATTACGAAACATAACTTAAAATCTCCCTTCCTTTTATCACCATAAATAATAATCTCACTACCTTGAGGATTTTCCACCCGAACTAGCTTTTGACTACATAAAATATTGGCGTTGTATTTATCAAGCCAATCCATGCCGATTACTATATCAAATACTCCTAACATTATGGGAATCAAATTGATTCTAAAGGCATTATCGTCAATTTCTATTTCCACCTTACGATACACGTTAGACACAACCACAACTTTATTACCGACTATTTCTACTTCTAAAGGGAAAGTGAGTTTATTTGGTAGAGTGGATAAGTTTTTGCTAAATTCATAAGATACAAACGAGACACTTGCACCCGAATCGTATAACATACGAGCGGGTATGGAATTAACAAAGATTGTACCTGTCACTACATCATTCACCACTTTGTCTTCTTCGGCGGCCATCATGTATACTCGAGCCTTCGGGTTTAGAATTTCCGCCTTCTCCACTTTTTCTTCGTTAATTGACTTCAAGGGCTTGGCTTCTATCGCCTTCGGATTTGAGCATTCATTTGATTTATGCCCTAACTGGTTGTAATTATAACACAAAATCATTGGATTTTTGCAATCCTTGCTCATGTGGTTCAAGGCACCTAGTAGGTTTGCTTGACACACTCCAAGATGAGTTTTGTGACACTTCTTACATGGTGTCTTGATTAGAGTTCCACCACTTCTTCGGCTTTGATCATGTTTAGGCTTCTTGGTGTCTCGATCTCCAAATTCTAACTTGCTCTTGTTCTCCTTAGCCTCCTTATTCTTTTTCCTCAATAAGTCTGCCTCTCTCACCCGAGCTCTACTTAGAAGATCATCTAAAGTAGTGCATTTGAATGGGGAGATCACTTCTCGAATATCATCTCGTAACATTTTTTGAAATCTTTCAACCTTGAGCTTCTCATTTGCATGGTACTCGGGACAATAGCGAATCAAGTCATTAAACTTCTTCCACATCTCATTCACCATCTCATTAGTTTGCGTAAGAGTTTGGAACTCTTCTCGAATTCTATCAATTTCTTCGGCGGGAGTAAATTCAGCGTTGAACAATTCCTTAAATTCTTTCCATGTATATGCTCCTATCCATTCTTCACCCTTCTCGCAAACCTTTCCTTCCCACCACATCTTAGCACTATCACGAAGGAAGTTTGAAGCAAAGTTAACTTTATTCTTCTCTTTATAATTACTAGTGCGGAATGCACCTTTGATGACAACAAGCCATCTAGTACTAGCGATTGGATCAAGTACCCCATCAAACTTTGGCACATCAAATGCCATGAAATCTCGATAGGTTGTCATCTCATTCCTAAAAATCACCCATAATACCACTCCTTCTAAATTATTCTAGCTCTTTTCGAACTATCTCCTTAAGATTATCGGTTGTTTGACTGATGTAATACGACATCACATTCTTGATTGTCTTTCCTACTTGCTTTCTTATCATCGAGCTTAAAACTTTTGTCTCCTCATCTGTGAACCCTCTAAAGTTGAGGTCCTCAGAGCTTGAGGAAGACCCATTATTAATATCATCGTGTTTCGCATCACTAGCCAAAAGTTCGGCTCCTTTGGAAGTTGAGGGTTTTAAAACTTCCTTGTGATGCACGTTCACCATCTTTTCTTCTTACTGAAAATAAGAATTTAAACTATCAAGCACAGTTATACATTTATTCAATCTTACTTATAATATTTTAAATTCATACTCTTGATCAAACCTATACTTGTCCTATATGTATAATCTCCACGATTTCGACTATACATATGTATCATATTTTTATCACAACAGTGGCCAAGTGTTGTCATAAAAATACTCTACACATGTATCTTCGAAAGTCGCATAAACTATACACATACTACCTACCCTTTCTCTAACGCACCTAAAGAGTCTAAGTCTAGGAAATCCTAACGTGTCATCCTAGATCTCTTAGACCAAGGCTCTGATATCAAGTTGTAACACCCCTTTTTAAGACTCAAAAATGACCAAAAATTTAAACTTTTATTAAAAACGTAAAATCAGAAATGACTTTATATTATCTCTTGACAAACTTGTTTGGAATACGAAAAGTATCAGTCACTTCCAATATAGATAGTCGTAGCTCGTAGATTAATCATATGTAATATTAGTAAGCTAACCGGGCCAAAGACACATGGAAAGCCCATAAGCAAAGCCCATGGCCGGTTACTAGTTGATGTATAAATACCCACTCCACACATGGAGAGGGTGTTGGTTGGTTCATTTCTCACATACAATCTAATATTTCTTTCTTTGTTACTTTCTCTCACTAGAACCTTCCTCCCATCCACTTTCTCTCTCTAGAATTTTTTCATTGTTATTTGGTGTTATAGATTACTAGCATTCTACAATTGGTATCATTCGCCATGGTTTCATCTTGGGATCTATAGTGTTTGTGTGTGGTTCATTCTAGAGTGATTTTGATTTAGCTTTGTGTTCGTGTTTGTTTTGTTCGTAAAACCGTAACTTTTTCATACGTTTCCCTTGTTTTCGAAGCTCTTTTCTACACTAAAAGATCATTTACATAGGTAAATCTGATCTAGTATCTTTGGATATGGGTGTACAAGCTTAGAATCAAAGAAAACATCAAATTTTTGTGCATTTTTGTGTTCAAAAGTCTTATAAAGGTCAAAATCTTAATTTCAAATTTTTTGTCTTAAAAACCATAAAGTTTGCATTTTTAAGGTTTCTATAGGCTTAGAAATACAAGTTGTGCAAGAAATTTTGGGTAAAAACGATCAAAAGTAAATCTTTTTATGTTTTGAAAAATTTGGGTTTCGGCTAGTAGAAGGCGAGTTTACAACTCTTCAGTGGAAGGAGATTTAACAAGGCGAGTTAACAACTCTTTAGTAGAAGGCAAGTTAACAACTCTTCAGTGGAAGGCGATTTAACAAGACGAGTTAACAACTCTTCAGTAGAAGGCGAGTTAACAACTCTTCAGTGGAAGGCGATTTAACAAGACGAATTAACAACATTCCTCCACAAAGCGATTTAACAATTCCTTTTAAAGGCGAATTAACAACATTCCTTCACACGATTTAACAACTGCTTTGAAAGGCGATTTAACAACTATCCCTTTACAAGGCGATTTAACCTCAAAAAAAATAAAAAATTAAAGGCAAAATTTGGCGGGAAAACTTGAGTAAAGTTTATTTTTTCTATATACTTTATAGCTAATTTTTACGTTAAATTCAAAATTTGGTATAACAGTGAAAATTTTGGGCCAAAAATTCAAATTTTTGGAGGGAATTCAAATTTTTACAGTTAAAAATTAAAGGAGGAATTTTAAATTTTCAAAATTTTCTCCTACAATTATAATAGGATTATAAAGAGAATTTTAAATTTTAGCAAAATAAAATTTTGAAATTAATTATTGGAGGGAAAAATCGCGGGTTAACTATTCGGACCACACAGGACATAAGAATCATTCAAAAGATCTACAAATCAAGTTCACACATCATAATTCAATGGAATATTTGAATTTTAATTCTCAAGAGAGAGAGCTACATCAGTTGAAACAAATGCAAGACAATGCAAAGGAAAGTTGCATGGTATCTTTTCAACTTCTGCATTCACACCTCAAAGCTCTTTCAAATAACGACTTAAAAGGAACTTGCATCGGGGGAGGATTCAAACGGGCATTTGCGGCACTCTTTGATCAAGATGTTCAGACTTTTACATGCTCAATGTTACGAAACTTGGATCAACTAGAAAAGCAACTTGACAAAAAAGAATTTCAAGAAACTGGATCCATGGATGCTTTTAGAGTACTCAAGACATAGTTTCAGCTGTTTATCAATTTCCGATACTATTTCGATGATGATGAAGGTCTAATGATACGCAAGTACTTTCTAGTATACACTCGAATCGAGGTTCAACAATTATGTGATACATTGATCCAAAACATGGAATCTGTTAAGAAGTCCATTGATGATAGAGCACAACATAAACGAGTGTATGACAGCAAGATGAAAAGCCAAATGCAGTCAAAAGATAGAAAGGTTGATTTGAGTAAAGCATTGGATGTTGATTTAGTTGTTACAGAAAGCAGTAGGACAGAATTAGAAAAGCATGATACAAGCAGCAGATCCGGGAATGATACACATGCTAAGGATGCATATATCAAACCCGCGAATGACAGAGAGCCAATGGCTGAGGTACAATTGACTGCTCAACATAATGTACTTGCTTATGAACAACAACATTCTATGCAATCTGAGCCCATTTATGACACACATCTGTTAGAAAAGGTTGATAGCAATACCACTCCTGATTCAACAAATATATGTCATATGGGAGGAGAGATTGACCATAATGCTAAAAAATGTTAAGTTTCATGTCCTTTACTTGATCCATCATCTGATAACATGACACCTGAATTTTTAAACCAATCTCTCGAGTCTGAAAATATTTCGCTTAAAAAGACCGTTGCTCAACTTCAAAAAGATTTTTCAAGAATGGAAGCACATTATGTTAACATGGAACTTAAATATCAAAATCAAGCTTTAAAAGACAGGCAACATGGTCAAATTTTGAATGAAACAAGTAATAAAGCCAAGTTTAACAAGGAAATTGAGGTACTTGAAAAGATCAATATCGAATTGGAACATAGTGTGGCTAAATTACCTCCAGATAATGAGAAGTTGGATAAGGAAAATGAGCATTTACAATAGACTTACAAAGATCTTTACGATTCTATCAAAACGACACGAGTTCAGACAAAAGACCATAATGACTCACTGATTGCTCAAATAAATAGGAAGACTATTGAAAATGCATATTTAAAGGCTCTGATTCAGGAAAAGGTTTTTGCGAATGTAGCGTTGAAAAACGAATTAAGAAAGTTAAAAGGAAATAGCGTGGATACTAAGTTTGCAAAACCATCAATCTTAGGGAAAACGGTTTTACAACCACCCAGAAACCAATCAGTTGTTAGACAACCGAATGCGTTTAAATCTGAACGACCTAATTTTTCAAAACCACGGTTTGCCTCCCAAGTTGATGTGAATAACGTTTTGTCAAAACCAGTCACTCAACATTATTTGCCTAAGGGAAGAGAATCTACTTTTGCAAACCTAATCATATGATTGCATCTAGCTCATCTAGGAATAGTTCTAAGAACATGCCAAGATTTAGTTCAAATGACATGGTTCATAATTACTATCTAGAGGAAGCTAAGAAAAAGACACAAGAAAGAGATAGAAAGTCAACAACTAGTGTAATGCCATCTGCTAAATCACAAAACACTACTAAGAGTTGCAAATCAAAACCTAGGAGCAATAATCAAATATCTAGGGTTTTTGCCAACATCTAAGAGTAGTTGCCCAACGACAACTATTGTGCCAAAAGAAGATCACTCTAGGAATTCTAGTCCTTTCTCTGACTTCAAACACTTTCTGTGCTCAACTTGTTAAAAGTGTGTCTTTAATGCAAATCATGATGCCTGTATAACAAAACTCCTGAAAGAAGTGAATTCTCTTGCTAAGATTCAACCCAATAAGACTAGAAACAGTAACAAACCTGTAGATCCAACGAGTCATACTCAGAAACCTGGTAGGAAGATCGTTACAGGACATAGTTTTTCTCCTAATAAGTCTTCCACTGTGCATGAGAAAATAAACACTCCTAGATCTTACCTTAGGTGGATACTGACAGGTAGAATTTTTAACACTGTTGGTCTTAAGTGGGTTCCAACTGGAAAGACATTCACATCTAGCACAACAAAGGTTGATTGTGAACTCCCAAATGGTTCAAATGATTATATCACTAACCCTTATAAATGCGATCAAACTCTCAATGTCAGTGCAGGTACTCTTAACTCAAGTGCAGGTACATATTGCAATCCTAAAAAGGAAAGACTCGGAGTTTGTTTGCTGAAAAAGTAATATATCAGAAACCAAAGGTTCCAGGAATTTATGTATGATGAACAAGGACAATGGCTGTTGATTACTTCAGATCTACACCCATGCTTCATGATAATGGCGTCTGTAGACAACACTTCAGGCCCCGTTCCTCAAAGAAAAAAAAGGTGTACGTTTCAGTGCGCTTTATCTTCAAAAGAAGAGAAATCTTCTTGTATCCTAAGTAAATACTTAAAATCATAAAAACACAAAAAGATTTTTTATTTTTATTTTTATTTTTATTTTTATAAAATTTTATAAAAACAAAAGAGAAAAATATAAAATCAGAAAAACCAAAAAGATTTTCATTTTATAAAACCTTTATAAAAACAAAATACAAAATTAAAAAATGAGAAAAATACAAAAAGAAGTTTTTCAATGGCATGTCTTTTGCAAACGATAATATTTACGTCCCTAGAAATGTCTTTCAATAAAGACACGTGGACATAAATAAAGTTCGTGCAAAAGTTCAAATGTTTTTCAAAACATGCCATATGGCTTGCTATTATTTCAGATAGCAACCCGGTCATCATCTTAAAGGCAAGTATTTCAAAAAGAAAACTTGACCTCTCAACGGGAATTTATTCTCGGGCATGGTCTACTTTATGACCATGCAAAGGCTTGTGATTACTTTGCATCACAACCCGTGCTTCCTATATTCCATAAGTGTACGTCTCAGTGCGCTTATGTGTTAAAATAAGAGAAATCTTATTTTTGTTGGTAAAAAGTTGTCTTCATAATGAATCAGTGTTTTCAGTAATCACAAAAAGATTTTTCAAAGACAATTCGACTTCTCAAACAATGACAACAGCTCTTTAAATAGAAAACGGGTCATTATTTGAGGGGGAGAAATCGTCATCAAACAATCTTGTAAAATGGTCTTTCAAAATAAGTCATGAAATAATGGATAAAGTTTTGGTTGTTAATAATGAGGATCATAATTTAAAGGGAGTTAATGGATTTTCACTCACAAGCTTTAGATTCATGTGCTTTAAATACTTTATGGACTTATTTGAAATTTAAGACTTAGTTTGATTCATAGGATAGATTAAGCATTTATCAATTCTTTGAACACGACTCGAGTATATGTGCGTACTAGGTTTTGCTGATTCCGAGGTATCGAAACCAGCAAGGGGGAAGGAATAGATATACAATAAAGTTATTAAGTACAAAACTGATAGAATTCTAACTTTCTTATTTTAGGTCATTCCGGGAAGACAAATGTCATAACCGCAGAGAAAATCAGTGTTTAACTTGTTACTTTCGGGTGTACTATTTCAACTACATGAGGGTAGAGATATCTTGTGAGTTTAAGTATGCATCATTTAAGATACTAGGGGGAAGTGTTGTAAGAAGATTTATTCTAAGCGTGAGAAGATTGGTTACTGATTCAATAAAGGCTTCCTCAAACGGTCAATCACTAAGCTTATTCTTAAAATGAGTAGAAATATTTGAAATTAAGAAGGTTAACAACCCATAAGTGTTGATGATTACTTTAGATAGTCACTAGCTGTAGGAAGAATGTGCTCATTTGCGGGATAGCTGACTTTAGGTGTTATCATTTCAACTATTAGCGGGAATAATTGATGACATCAGGGACTTTGTTGACTTTGTGTTTTAATGTATAGTCATCTCTATCATGTAAGGAGAAATACGGACATCCGGGACTTAATTGACTTTGGTGTTGCGGTTTTGAGTTATTTGTGTACTTCGGATATCTGGGTTTTATACATCAAGACTGCTTGATGCGGCTTGCAAGAAAGTTTTGAATCTACTCAAGAAAGGATTGCTGGTTTAGGGGGAAGCTAAGACAACATCAACACCAACCACACAAGCTCAAGTTACATATGTATTGATCTGTTCTATCTCGAAGTTGATGCAAAGACTTTCATAACTTGGAAAGAAAGTTGAAGCAACGCTGAAGAGTGCTTGGACAGAGAAAGATCAAATTGACAACTTCTTGAAGAAGAAGGTTAATGAGGAGCTTAGAAAGTTTGTTGGTGGGAGATTGTACGAAGGAGACCTACGACTGCGACAAAAGAACCATATGATTCTATCATTGATGTTCTCATTTATCCGGATAAACCTCGCTACATAAATAATCTTGTGAATATACATAGTGTAGACTTTATGGTGATAATAAGGTGTGCTCGAGTACAAATTTTTTAAGAATTTCTTAGTAAATTCAAAATCTTTCAAATAATTGTACTCGGCACCATCTTATAAACCCTCAAAAGTTGAGGGGAGGCTAATAATATGTTCCATTTTTGCTAGTATAATCATTTTGTCCCGCACGGTTAATCAATTGATATCCAAAATATCAAGGGATTAACATTTTGGATAAGGGGAGAAAATGTGATTAACCTGGACTTAATGTATATTGACAGAAGTAATCAATTAAAATGGACTTGATGCACTCCACACTTAGCATGTACTACGATTACGATGCACATGTTAAGGGGGAGCTTTTAGTGATGATTAAAAACATTCAAAGTGTAAACCTTTTGATATTTATATCAAACACTTTGAATGACTTTTTCAATGATTTTTGGTTTGTAATGGTGATGGAATACCCTAAAGAACGACCAGGTACTTTATTTTTATGGGTTATAAGGTTGTTAGGTATAGGTATTCAAAATCCAGATCCCCCCCCCCAGCCAGAAACCGAAGGGATACTACCCAGGGTGCGTATGCAAATATTAGTGTAGAAGTCTTAGGTATGGATTAAAAAGGTGAAAAAGGAGATCGGGAATATTGCTGACTGAGAACGGGAGCTAAACACTGGAACAAACCCACAGGTGTTAGTTATGATAGTCTCAGTAAGCATTGAAGGGTTGGAAGAATGAAAAAGAAAATGTTAAGATAAAGGGTGAAAAGGAAGAAGCCCTCCATAACTTAGCAGGAAAACCGGGACAATACATATGCTGTCAGAAACAATTAGGAGTTGTCTGAAATTGAAAACAGTCATGGTCAGTGACGTATGCAAAACCCTCCCAGCACTCAAAGTCGGGAAAGAATTTGTTTTCAAACTCAACGGAGATACAAATCATTTCTATTGGACTTCTAACTCGAGGTTTAGTTGATATTGAAAAGGTGGCACTCTGCTCCAGCCTCCGATCACTAAAATTAAAAGTGCACTATTGAGTCTAGAGCCAAAAGAGATCATCCATTAATCTCATTAGGACACTTGTCATAATTTATCTTGTTATCTCACACAATGTGAATATCAAGTAATATCATTAGAGTCCTACGCAAGATCCTTGTGATTTTGCCAGAACATCCGAGTGATACTTAGGTATTCACAATGAAGATGGAAATCCTGCTTGAGCCAACATTAAACAAGCTCATGGTAGGTGACTTGTGCGATTCTTATGAATCAAGCTTGTGACAACTGGAAAGCAACAATGGTGCGATTCTTTATGAATCAAACTTGTTCCAGGTTATGGATCAACGGTTAAAGAATTTTGAAATTGCTTAAAACTCTCGATGTGTCACAAAACCACTTTAGCAAGTGACACGTCGATTGATTTTCAAATCGATTTTCTATATCAATCGGTGAGATAGTAACTCACTGGTTCACTCTTATCGTGCTGTCTGCTTTGAGACGTTCCGATAATGAGAACATGCTGAGTACGATGAATCTAATACTTACGTGTTAGAAAGATTCAATACTACAGCTGGAAATCCTGTCAAGAAGATTCTTCTTAAATTGAATCTATCTGATCACAGGTCGATCCTCACGGATTTGAAGGTTACTCCAACCAAACCTGGGCGAATGACAAAGCCATATTCGTCCCCTCGCTTTATTGCTAACTGTTTTATGCAGGATACTTAAAGATGGTGGTGAAGGTACCTGATTCCAGCTGGCTCACAAGATTCATAACCACATGCTCATACCCGACCGACAAAACATAAAGACATCATGAAAGCTCAAGTACATGTTTTAAGACTTCCGCTACTCTGATACCGTACGTCTTTCTTGAAGTGACAAAGTATTAAAGTCAAAGAATTTCAAAGAAGTTTCTGTCACTCTGATACCGAACGTCTTTCTCGAAGTGACGAAGTGTTAAAGTTAAAGAATTTCAAGAAAGATGCAACATTAAAGCTTTCCAAGTCAACAAATCAAGAATGGTATGAGCATGTCGGTCCAGAAGTCACAAGTTACACAAGATGGCAAGATTCATTAAGATAGCGACGAGATTACGCTTGGTTGATGATCTCAAGATGCTCAAGCATCACATTCTCATACAAATCAAGATAAAGGGAACAAGCTTCAAGCTAAAGTCAAATATCACTACGTCATATTCACAGACAAGAAAAGGAAAAGTTGAGAGCACAAGAATGAAGGAACCTCATAGTATGATAGGTTTAAGTTTTTGTAACATGATCGTGGACCTCCTTAGGGGGAGTTGTAGGAATCGAAATTCCTAGAAAAAGCATGTTTTGAAAAACATTTGAACTTTTGCACGAACTTTATTTATGTCCACGTGTCTTCATTGAAAGACATTTCTAGGGACGTAAATATTATCGTTTGCAAAAGACATGCCATTGAAAAACTTCTTTTTGTATTTTTCTCATTTTTTAATTTTGTATTTTGTTTTTATAAAATGAAAATCTTTTTGGTTTTTCTGATTTCATATTTTTCCATTTTACTTTCTCTCTCAACTTTCTCTCTCTAGTTCATCTTTTGTGTGAAATGAGTTTTCTTCATAAACAAAATAACAAAATCAAAATATATTCCTGAGGGGGCGGATTTATATATATAAATTAGGGAATTACATATATTTTTTAAAACTATATATCTTATATTATAACTTAATAATACACAATTAATTATAACCTAAGGTTTTAATTCTAATTTGAACTTTAGGTTATATTTCAAATTAACAAAATGAAATAAAATTCAAATTTTTGGGTTTTACAAAGTGTAACTTGAATAATAAAATGACTAACCACCTCTTCCATGGCATGGAAGAGGCTTATATAGTGTGATACAAACCGGCCTAAGGGCCTTGGTAGTGGGCTTACACGTTGGGTTTAATACCCGGCCCATTACCGAATGTTATACATTAAACGATTAACTACGAGCTACAATAAATGGTAAAATACACGGGGTGACCGAGTCTTTTTCTAATATCTAACAATCTCCCCCTAAGGGAGGTCACCCCAGAAAATACTAACTTAAGCTCAGCAATCTTGATCTTGTGTTCAACTCGTAGTCTTTGATTCTTCATGTGATATCTTGTACTTTGATGTAGTGATCTTTGTCTTGTGGCTTGTAATTGTACTAGATATGTGAACTTGAGCTTCTTTGAGATCATCAGCCAAATCTAATATCTGATCATCAACTTGTGGACTTTGGTTTGACCTTTGCGGTTTGACCTAACTAAAAGTGCGGTTTGATCCACGATCCTGCGGTTTGATCTACTCTAAGGTGCGGTTTGACAACTCTCATTCTGTGGTTTGTCCTACAGAGAAAAGTGCGGTTTGACCAAAATCAATCTGCGATTTGACCTGCTCCAAGGTGCAATTTGACCTAGTCAACTTAGGTGGTTTGACCTCCATGTTACTAGCAGTTTGGGTTTCTAGCGATTTGGTTGTTCTTCTAGCATTTCGGTTTTTTGGGTTTCAAGTTTTGACGTTCACACACATTATAACATATACCATTAGAATCACGGTTCTTCAACGATCATCGTAACGTGTTCTGTTTTCGTTAAACCATTCCGAATCGAAACCGCCATCACAACCCTACGTTCTGCAACTTAAATGAAGAAGAAGATATAATACGTGCATGACTAGTATTTATAATATTGTTTAAATCTTTAATTTTACATTAATTACCCTTTTTTTTCCAAAAGTGTCACTTGTAACCTTAGTTAATAAACAATTTTATTTTTAGCCCTTAGACAACAAATAGTTTTATTTCTAGTCCTTAGGTTTAAAAGTTTTTCATTATTAACTTTTAATTTTTCAAAAAACTTTTCATTATTAGTTTTCATATTTCAAATCTTTTATTTATCCTTTAGTTTAAAAATGGTTTTCACCATTAGTCCTAATTTTAAGTTTTTTTATAATCATTAATTAAGATCAAGTACTTTATCGTCAAAAACAATTTCCACAATAACAAAATCACTTTACCTACTTAAGATTCAACAAATCATTTTCACTTCACAATTAACGATATAATGGAAACGAAAGATATGATATCTTCGTGTTCCAATTCGGAAGAGCAACAAATGCAAAAAATACAAGACAAAGTAAAAAAGAGTTGCATGGTATCTTTTCGACTACTTCATTCACACCTCAAGCTTCTTTCAAACAACGACTTAAAAGGAACTCGAATCGAGCATGGATTTAAACGGGCATTTGCAAAACTCTTTCGTCAAGATGTTCAGACTTTCACAAGCATAGTGTTCCTAAACGTGGATCTACTAGAAAATCAACTTAACAAAGAAGAATTTTAAGAGATTGGATCCATGGCTGCCTTTAAAGTACTCGAGACACAGTTTCAGAAGTTCATCAAGTCACGGTCTTCTTTGGATCATGATGATGGTCTAATGACACGCAAGTACTTTCTAGCATACACTCAAACCGAGGTTCAACAATTCTGTGATACACTGATACAACACATGGAATCTGTTAAGAAGTCAGTTGATGAAAGAGCACTACATCAGAGAGAGTATGACATCAGAGTGAATGACAGACAGATGCAGACAACATAGGGAAAGGTTGATACGAGTAAAGCATCAGATGCTAGTTTGGTTGACACAGAAAGCAACAGGACAGAATCTAGAAAGCAAGATATAAGCAGCAGTTCAGGGAATGATGCAGATGCTGATGCTGCAGATATCAAACCCGTCTATGACAAAGAGTCATTGGCTAAGTTACAATTGACTGCTGAATGTAATGCCTTTGCTAATGACCAACAACATGCCGAGCAACCTGAATTCAATAATGAAGGAGGGGTTGACCAGAATGCTGATCAATGTCATGACACTCGTCCTTTACTTGCTATAATTAGTGATAACAAGACAACTGAACTCTCAAATCAATCTCTTAAATATGAAAATATTTGTCTCAAAAAGACCGTTGCCCAGTTTCAACAAGATTTTTCAATACTTCAAACACATTGCATTAATCTTGAACTTAAATCGCAAAACAATGTTTTAAAATTAGGGCAACATGGTAAATTTTTGAATGGAAAAAGTAATGAAGTCAAAGTTAAATATGACATAGATGAAATTGAAACAATTAGCATCGAATTGGAACATAGTGTAGCTAAATTACTTACAGAGATTGAGCAGTTAAATAAGGAAAAAAGAGCATTTAAAACAGACTTACAAAGATCTTTATGATTCTATCAAAAGACACGAGTTCAAACCAAAGACCGGAATGACTCTCTAATTGAACAACTGAACAAAAAGTCTATTGAAAATGCTAATTTAAAAGCTCAGATTCAGGAAAAGGTTTTTGCAAATGCAGCATTAAAAAACGAATTAAGAAAGTTAAAAGGAAATAACGTGGATACTAATTTTGCAAAATCATCAATCTTAGGGAAACTGGTTTTACAGCCACTCAGAAACCAATTAGTTGTTAGACAACCGACTGTGTTCAAGTCTGAATGACCTAGAATTTCAAAACCACGTTTTACCTCCTAAGTTGATGTGAAAAATGATTTGTCAAAACCAGTCACTCCTCATTATTTGCCTAAAGTTGAGAATTTACTTTTGTAAAACCTCATCATGTGATTGCACCTAGCTCATCTAGGAATAGTTCAAAGAGTGTATCAACTTCGACACCAAAGGAAACTTATGGTTTAAACGACATGATTCACAATTACTGTCTAGAAGATGTTAGGAAAAAGACACCAGAAAGAGGTAGAAATTCCAAAACTAGTGTGATGCCTTCTGCTAGATCACAAAGCACAGCTAATGGTAGCAAACAAAAACCTTGGATCAGTAACCAAAAGTCTAGGAATTGGCCTGCATCTAAGAGTAGTTGCGTAACGATAAATACTATGTCCATAGATCTTTTTAACTCCAAACATTTTGTTTGCTCGACATGTCAGAAATGTGTCTTTAATGCCAATCACGATGCTTGTGTAACAAAATTACTGAATGAAGGCAACTCACGTGCTATGGTACCATCTAATAAGACAACAACAAGATACAAACTCGTAGAGCAAATAAGTATTGCAAAGAAACCAGAAAGACAGATTCCTACAGGACATATGTTTTCAATCAAAAAGACTTCCACTGTGCATGTGAAAACAATGATTCCTAGATCCTGTCTTAGGTGGAAACCGACATGTAGAATTTTCAAGACTGTTGGTCTTAGGTGGGTTCTTACTGGAAAAATATTCACCTTTTAGCACAACCAAGGTTGACAGTGAATCCCCACATGGCTCCAATACAGATATAACTAACCCTCATGAATGCAAACAAACTCTTGATTTAAGTGCAGGTACATCTATCAATGTTCAGAAGGAACAAACTCTTAATTTGAGTGCACGTACTACTATCGATAGAGAAAAAAAATCAAGGCGTTGATAGTAGAAAATAAGATAGTTAGGAGACCATTTTACCACGGGATAACTTTGCAAAAGGCAAGAGAGATATCTGCGTGACCAAAATTCCAAAGGATTCGCAGTTTACCTAATTTTGATTTGATTTTATTTTAATTTTTGTATATAATTATTCATATAAAACCTATAAAAACCAAATACAAAAATATAAAATTTTCAAAAAGCAAATACAAAATCAGAAAATTAAAAAATTCTAAAAAGAATCTTCTCGACATGTCTCTTGGAATCGATAACATTACTTACCTAGAAATGTCGATTAATATTGACACGGGTGTATAAATGAAGTTCGAGCAAGAGTTTCAAAAGTTTCAAAACATGTCATTTCTAATTTTCTTAATGGCTTATGTGAAAATTAGTACATAACCCCGACTTCAAATAAAGGAAAGTTTATCTTTAAATATAACTTATCCTAACAACGAGAAAATTAATTTTCTCAGTCTTGAGTTGTTCTTACAAGACATTCAAATTTTTGAGCTCAAGAAAAGGTTAATGCATGCATAAGTGCATATATCCTTAGCGTTAGAAGAGAAGTCTTCTAACATGTGGTTTTTCAAATGTTGAACACAATTATTCAAGAATTTCTTAATGATAATTCAAAATCTTTCAAAATTGTGTGTTCAACACTCCATCCCTCACCAAGTTGTCAAAGACATTCACTTTCTATCAAATGGTATCATTTCTATAAATGAGTCAATTGTTGAGGGGGAGTTTTTCGAAAACCAAAGTTTTAATGTTTTTGTATACATCATCTCACGACAAGTCTTATGTATTCAAAACATTATAAAAAGTCTCTTAATAACAACTCAGTAATAATAATGACAACTCAATAGAATGTTTGTTATAAGATGACCTAGTGTCTGAGCATAATTTTTCAAGAATTCTTCAATGAAAAGTCATAATCTTTCAAAATTGTGTGCTCAACACTATCTCAACCTTAATTTTATATTCTTTTTACAACTTGGTATCATTTTTTTGGTGTCAAACATATGTAAAATTGAGGAGGAGGAAGAAGAAAAAGTTCCACATAATTCATGCTGTAAAATCTTTCTCCCTATGGAATTTTCAAGACAAATTTTAATCACTTGGTATTTCAAAGATTAAGTGAATTAGTATTTAAAATAAGGAGAGAAATGTAATTAAAATATGATCTAGAAAATAATAAGTGATCTAAAAACTCAAAAGTGCTTTATACTCTTACCCACATGTGCTAAACACTTTCGTTTATCGATGCACATGTGAAGGGGGAGTCTTTCTAAAAGATGAAACTCTCAAAGTGTTAAACATTTGATAATTCTATCAAACACTTTGATTGATTTTCAAGGTTTTATGGTTACGATCAAATACCCACCAACCTCTTAATTCACGATGATTCTAAAGTCATAAGGTGGTTAGGTTAGGTATTAGTCCTATGATCCAACCAGAATCAGAGGGATCTACCCAAGGACAATCTATAGTTAGAAACAACAGTCCTTGGGTATGATTTGGAGATGAATGAGTAAAGGGAATAATGCTGACTAAGACATAAATTAACACTGGAACAATCACAACAAGGTGTTAGTAATGACGTCTTGGTAAGCATTGAAGGGGTTAAAGAATGAAAAAGAAATGTATGGATAAAGGGTCTAAAGAAAGAAGCCCTCCATAAACATTTAGGCATAAACCTGGTCAATACATATGCTATCAGTTTTCACAAAGATGAATTCTGGTATTGAAGATAAGACATCATGGACCTAGTGATGCACTACACAACCCTTCCCAGCTATTCAAGTTTCTCTTAAAAGATACTTGTCTCATTTGTCACAGAGATACATACGACCTCTATTAACTTTCTCACTCCGAATTAGTTGATATTGAATAGGTGGCAGTCAGCTCCAGCCTCTGATTAATAAAACCAAAACGCACTAATAGAGTCTAGAGCCAAGAGATCAATAAATAAATCTCATTAGGACACATTTTATGACAAACACTTGTTGAACACCATTAAGTTCACAAGCTGTTAACAAGAGTCCTACGCATTATCCTTATGATTTGCTAGAACAACTGATGATACTATTTAGTATTCATAGTGACGATGGAAATCCTTCCAGTGTCAACATCAAACAACACTGCGGTAGGTGACTTGCGAGATTCTATATGAATCAAGCTTGTGATAACTAGATATCGAATTGGTCCAGGAAATGAATTGACAATTTAATCAAAAAGATAGTATCTATCTGATTCACTCTTACCGCGTTGTCTGCTTTGAGACGTCCTAGTATTGAGAACAAGAAAGTGCGGTGAATCTAATGCATCTGCGTTAGAGGATCTAACACTTTGAGCTGGAAATCCTGTCAAGGATGTTCTTCTAAATTGAACCTACCTGATCATAGGTCCAGTATTTAAACTGTAAAATGGTCCTTACGAAACTAGAGGTTAACATTACCAAAACAGACAAATAACAAAGACAAAATTCGTCCATATCTGTTGTTTATCACTAACATTTAAATGCAGGTACTGACGATGGTGTAACGACCTCATTCCAGCAACGTCATATTCATTACCACATGCTCATGCTCAAATTACAAAGACATACTATAAGCATCAAGATTTAAGAATCAGGAAAACTCAAGTTCAAAGACAAAGACTTCCGTAACTTTGATATTCAAGATCTTCCTTAAAGATATCAAGATTATCAAGACAAAGATTGTCAAGGGAGATTGTTAGCAAGCTTTTAAGATGATTCCAAGTATTGACATGTTGGTTAAGACACAAGATTTCAAGATGGCAAAGTCGATAAAGGCAAACAAGGAAAAGATTTATAGATCTCGAAATCAAAAGACTAAGTCAAAAGACAATAACAGAGGCTCAAGATCAAAGATCACACAACATGAAGGAACAAGCCTACAACAAAGATAAAGACCAAGACCAAGACTCAAGAACTTAAAGACAAAGCAATCTCAAGAAGCCCAAGGTAGAAGGATTCAAAGACCTCACTTCGGGGGAGATTGTTAGCCTCAAAATATTAAGTCGAACAAGGAAGCTTCGATCTTCATATATTATACGTTGTAATAGGCTAGTTACGGGTATTAGGCTCGTTATTTAATATAGTCTTGTATAAGTTATGAGCTTAAGCCCAAAGTAATCCTGGGCCCGGCCCAAGATCCAAACCACACGGCCCAACAAGGATCATTGGATCTGGCCCCTTTGTGGTATAAATACCCCTCTCCAAGATGGAGAGGGTGTTGGTTCATTTACATTTTATCTCTTGTAGTGTTCCATCCAAACACTCCTCTCTTTTTCTAATCTAATATTCTCTCTTTTCTTCTCATCTTCTTCCTACTTTCTTATCTATCCTCTTTCTATTATTCTTGTATAAGTGAAGTGATCTTGGTTTAAATTAGACCTAACACTTAGAAATCAATGTTCACATAGAATTTCTGAGGCACTCCCATCGTCCACATACATCCTATGGACCTATCTCTACGAAAATGACTATAGGATAGTCTTCTAGGTTTGCATCTGTGAGCTGGGGGAAGGATATATCCATCCAAAGAGGTAGGTTTACCCCTGTCCAGGGGCAGACATTTCTTCCATAAGAGTGAACCATAAAGATAGTGACTCCTTTATCCTTTGGGGCCAAATCAGGCTTTTTTGGCTTGCTGGTGCTTGCCTTGTTGTTACCTTGCTTGATTTCTTTCACCTGGTGCGCTAACTGACGAAACTTTACAACTTCTTCGATTTGCCTCTTGAGATGTAGACAATCGTCTTTATTATGTCCTTTGTCCTATGGAAATCCTAGTACTTGTTTTTATTTCTTGCTTCTAGTGCCACTGTCATTGGGGGCGGAGCAATAAACGTTCCTTTACCTGACTTTTACCCGACTTCATTGCCAGTATCTCTTTGGGGGTCTTTATGAGCGGTGTGAACCGATCATGCCTTCGGTCCTGAGGACGTCGCTTGAAGTTTTCTCGTCGCTTAAAGTTGGGCTCTTGGCGCGGCTTATTGGAATCTTGTTGTTTCCAGGGTTGTCCCATCTTTTTGGACTAGCTTGCTATTGCTTTTTCTCCTCGGATAAAAGCCTTTGTTACACTCATCATCTCATACACCGTTTTAGGGATGTTATCATTAAGCCTCTTAATCAATCCTGGGTGGGTTATGTCGTGCATGAACTCAGAGATTCTCATCAGTTCCGGTGCTCCTTTGAAGAGTAGGCTTGCATTGGTGAAGTGCTCCATGAAGGTTTCTGTGGACTCCCTTCTCTTTGCTTTAGGTGGTGGAGCTCCATCGGGTCCTTAGTTTACCTTTTCTGCTAGAGGTAGTGAGCCAGTAACTTCTTTCTTAAATCTTTAAAGTTGTCAATGCTTTCTGGTTGTAATTCATCAAACTACAACCGGGCTGACCCTAGCAGAGTTGAATTTAACATGTGGCACCAGGTGGGCATTGCCTATCTTTTTACACGGGCTGCTATTGTGAACGTCTTTACGTGGTCTTCTTGATCTCCTGTCCCATCATATGTTTTCATAGTGGTGGGCATTCGAATCCTCTTTGGGAAGATAAACTCATTAATCCGACAAGTGAAGGGAGTGGTTGATTCTTCATTATATGGTTCAGATAGGTCATCCTCTGCTCCTCTTGGGGCTATTCTAGAATGCCTCTTCCAATGCCTTCCCCTGACACTATCTTTAATTCCCAAAGGCTCGTCTCTTGAGGTTTCTCTTTCACGGCGATGATACTCCCTTTTATTTTTTTCTAACGTTCACTTGAAGAAGTGTCATAGCTCCTGATGAGTTCCCTCGCGTCCTTTCTCCGTTGTTCTTGCCTTTTGGCTCATAAACGGGAGAACACACTCCTGAAACATGAGGAAGCTTGTAAAAGGGACTACCCTTGCCGCTCTTTTCTCCTTTTGTCCTTCGACCTAGCCTTAAGAACACACTCCTTGACTGGGACGAGGATGGAGACCTTCAGATTTCCTTCTTTCTCTCATTTCTCTTTCACTATTTCTTTTTGTGATGTTGCGATGTGTTTTTAGTTTCTTGCTCAGTGCTTTTGATATAGCTCAACCTGCTCCTTACATCTTTCAACTTTTCGTTACGGGATTTTTCTGCCATGAACAGGAGTAATTGCTCGTAATGTTTTTCACAAAACTAGCGTATTACAGCCAGTGGAACTGAACCAGATGGAGATTCAAGCTAGGCTATTTCTTCCTATGAACATGTATTACGAATGGATCTGCCGGCATCGGGGGTTTCTTCCACAACTGGACTCATGTTCTTTAGGACGTAGTTGCATTAGCGTCCGACGGATGGCGCCACTTGATGATACAAGAATTGAGTGTTTCCACTTAAGGCTAATAATTAATGAGGACCGCTGCTTATTAATATGTGCTTATGGATGATTTGCGGGTATCTTAAGCTTAAGATCCGCTAAGATAAGAAGACCATTAGTCTCACCGTGGGAGGGGCTCTCACGATCAACCTTGGGCTTGAGAATTAGTACACGATATAGCGAGGTAAAGATTAAGATCAAGAGAGAGAGTTTGTGAGTATGAGTGATTTAATTAGAAAGAACCCGCCTTTGAGTACCAAGTGGCTTGGTATTTATAGTGATCCTTTCTTTGTCGTTATCTTCGGATCACGGGTGGTGGAACACGCTATTACCCGTTAGGTAATAGCCTGCTTGTGATGTAACTATCATGTCATGTCTCGTTATCCGAGCCTTCTTGGTGTTACTATTTAACTTCCGGTTGTACTTGGGTCTGTACCTTCACGAGTAACCAATTTCCTACCCATTTAGGAAAAACATGGTCTGCACTATTTTCTAGCCAATCTGTCGTTTCCTTTTCGGGCGACTTACGTGATCCATGACTTGGAATTCACTTAGCGTCGCATTGTAGCAGAAGATTGCTTCGTAAGGCAGACCTGGACAACGATTACATACCTTGTGTCCGGTCTAGGCTTAGATGGGAATATGTGCATGGAGATGTCCGCTTTTTGCACATATTTCTTTATTTTGGGTCGTGATCCGTGTTAGTTAATAAAGGCCTATTGCCCCGACCCACTTGTTTAGGCCCGTTTAGCTTTAGGGTTAGTTTTGGGGTTATGTTTTTTTGTTTTCTATATATTGTTAAATGATTCAGTTGAATCTGATAATATAATTTTCAGTATTCCCTCTTTGATTTCTACGTGGTTTCAAGAGCTAGGTTAGGATGAAGAAAAAAATCTCGCATGAAATAAGATCAATCTGTTAGCGCATGTTTGCCGCGTTAGTTTATGTTGGTACATAGTTGTTGTTACATCTTGTCGGCTTGTCACCGTCCGCTGAATTAGTCTATCATGATTCACATAGGAAGCTATTGGATAGTAAGTTTTTTTATTGAATAATAATAATAAAAATACTTGATAGGTTAGATTAAATAAGCGGGTCAGTTGAAATTAAAGTGAAATTAGATGTTTCACTTAAATTACGTATTTAATTGTTTGTTTTGTTCGATTGGTGGTCACTTTGGTTGAAATGCGCGGGTTTAAATTTGTTTTTTTCAATAATGTATACAAAGTTTGAGTTTAGTCATGTTTATGGTTATTCTCCCGTTCGTCGTGGTATTTGGTATTTGCACCGTGTTGGATTGGTATTGGTATTGGTATCGGTATTGAATGAGTTCGGTTGTTTGGCTATGTTGGTTACATCTGGCTCTGCATCCATCTGGTTTTGCCTCGTTCTGCATCGGATATTATTTGGCTGGTTCTGTCTGCTGTGTGTCTGCTGTTCGCTGTCTGTCTTAATCTGCTGCTCTGTCTGCTGTCTATCTGAATCTGTCTGTTGGTGTCTGTCTGATCTGCTCTCGTTCATCTCTGTATTTATGTGATTCTGTGTTATGCACCTGTCTGATCTGCTCTCGTTCATCTCCGTATTTATGTGATTCTATGCTTTGCACCTGCCTGATCTGCTATTCGTCTCCCTCTGTTCGGACCTCTCTGCTGCTCTTCGTCTACCTCTGTTCGGACCTCTCTACTGCTGTCTGCATTTGTCCGTCTGATTTTAGAGTTTTCTTGTCAAACTCTCATTGTGAGTTTGAGAGGGGATGTTAGTTAATAAAGGCCTATTGGCCCGGCCTACTTGTTTAGGCCCGTTTAGCTTTAGGGTTAGTTTTGGGGTTATGTTTATTTGTTTTCTATATATTGTCTATGTATTGTAAATGGTTAAGTTGAATATGATAATACAATTTTCAGTATTCCCTCTTTGATTTCTATAATCCGCCTTTTAGATTTATGGGTGAGTTATAGGACGTCTTCCGTCCTATACGTCATCATACGTTAGATAAAGTATCGAAACAAATTTCTTTTTAGTAAGAAATATAGTTAGAGTTGCAAAGCTTACATGAAATAAAAATAAGTATGAACATGCAACGACATTTGTTTTTATTAAAGAACTAGGTAGTATTTTAAGCCGTGCTTAGCACGGCCCTATGAGCTTGTATAGTAACGTAAAATATAGTTTTTTTTATGCAAATCCTTTTTAAAAAGTGTTTGTTTCGTGCAAAAACCTCTAGAAACCATCAATATCAGTTATAAATGTTATATTTGTATTGGTGAGAAAGAATACAAAACCATTCCTATAACTTGAAATATATCAATGAATCAATCTATAGGAGAGTAAGCTTTTGTTTCCAATGGTAAAAATCTATTGGTAAAGGTTATTGAATTAGTAAAAGCCTTTTGAAAAATCCACGCTGGGGATGCTCTTGCTATTTCTTCTACATAGTCGACTCCCTAATTTTTGTGTCTTTTTCTTCACAATATCCATAGGAAAACTTGAGTAAAATAAGATTTTAAAATTTATATGATGTCCTTGAAGGACATACTCTGACAAACAAGATCTTGTTGTATCTTAGCTCCATTCCCCTTAACTGAGAATGCAATTTGTTGTTGACGACTTAAAAAAAAGTCTTGCATCCCCGTTACCTATTTCTTGGCTTTATATTTTCTTCACCCACTCTCATATCTATCACATCATCTTTCTCACACTTTATAGCTTAAAGTTCTTTTATATTAATAAATGTTTTGAAAAATAAAGTCATGTGAGGATCTGGCAATTTTGTGAAACTTCAATTCGTACAACACCTTTGCAACATAGGTACCGGCTCTAGAGCATCATATAATGCAACTTTTATAACACCAACAAATCCAATAATAATGAATCAATATTAAAGGAGTTTATGTTTAAACTATGAAAATCATAAGTTCATAAGCAATTAATAGATCAGTAAATTGGACCTAAAAGATTATGGTTCTTTTACCTGATACATATATGAAAAGAAATACTATAAAAATATAAAACTAACTTGATATCATCCAATTTATCAATACGTAATTCCATTAATAACTAAAAGTAACCATATGTTGGCAATTTGAAATATCCAAACCACCTGTACAATGTTTTTGCTACCCATCACTTCATTTACTCTTTCAAAATACCTATATCAAGTAAGGCAGATAAGTAGTCAAAAATATATACACAGATTGATTTGTGTGCTTAAACTAATTGATAAGTGAACAAAAAAAAAACACTTTACAAGTTTAAAAGAATGAAATGGTCAAGCTTTTGATAGAAATAAGCCATCATAAAAAGTTGACACACAAAAATCAAAATCTCAAAAATCAAGAAACATCATCTCCACAAAGGAAAATATTTAAGGTAATTAGAAACCAAAATTAATATTTACATAATTTTCTAAAAACCCACGTATACCGCACATCACATCATATCTTTTCTCGTTGAGTTAACCTGCAATCTAGACAAAACACGAAAAATCAAGTAATAAGGACACACATATATTACTCTTTTTTTCTAGTATGGTTAAAAAAACTTATAGAATGATTAGATTTTACCTTTGATTTATCGGTTTGTTTCTTCTAATCCCATCAGCACCTTACCATAGCTGACCAGATTTAAACCAAATGGAAACCAAAATCAAATATTTGCACAAAAAACATATATCAAAAAAATCTCAAAGTAAAAATAGACCCAGGAGTAACTTACAGATTTCATGAGATGTCGTCTGAGAAAAAAATTGTCAGAGCGATAAGTTAAGGTGCTGGAAACATGATTAAAGTCAAGCATAATCGTCTTCCGACCACCAGAAAATTTTTGTTGACCGGATTTATAGAGAGAAAAAGAAAAGAAGTAGGTGAAAATAATTGTTTGATTTGAAAGAATAATGCAAGAGAGATGAGATGAAAACTTTGAAAAGCCTAACATTGTCAAACTATTCATGCTGATGTGTCTTTCTCTAGAGGCCTGACGTGTCTTTTTCTAGAGGCCTAACAGTAATAAGGAAGCTTTTGCTTATATAATCTATACTAATATATAAAGCATTTTGCTACAAATATTTAAAAATGAAATTGTGGAAAACTTAATCCCATAAAAGGGAATGTTTTATAACAATTGATATCAAAACTTCAAACCATTCAGCTGGTCAAAATAATTACTCGCAGTCAAATCTATAAAAAGGAATGTTTAATAGCAATCAAAACTAATTAAATGTTTAATAGCAATCAAAACTAATTGATTATATTTGGAAACTATTGAAACATCCTAACCTAACTCATATAAAAGCCAATCTACACACCAACTTAGTGAATGTCATGTTCCTATCATTGAAGATAATTCCGATTGTTTAGAGTGGCGTAACAGCCAAGGTATCACCAAGACGTTCTCGATTACCCAGGCCTGGTCAGATCTCCGTACTCGTGATGTTAAAGTTGATTGGTATAGTATGGTTTGGTTTTCTTCATGTATTCCTCGACATGCTTTTAATCTATGGTTGATTGTTAGACGCAAACTGAAAACTCAAGTCCTTTTTCGTATTTGGGAGATTTTGGACTCATTAGGAGCCAAGTGTTCATTGTGTGATGGTCCTCCAGATTCGCATGACCATCTATTTTTACGTGCTCGTCTTGCTTACTGCTATTGGGTATAATGAAGGTTCTTGATGGTATTGCTTCGTCCCTCCCCCAAATGTCTATATTTTATTCATGATCTTTTGCTATTACTAGAAGTAGATCTAGAAGAGGTGTATTGCTAAACTGGTTATTGCGGCTTCTACTTATTTCATATGGCAAGAACGTAATTGGAGGCTGTTTAACAAGGGTAAACGAACGCATGATCAGATTTGTGATTGTATTATATCGTTGGTTCGCCTCAAGCTTCTCTTATGTAAGCTTAAAAAGTCCAAGATTGGTGTTAGTATGGCTCGGCTTTGGGATCTTCCTAAAGTAATTTTCTTGTAGTCATTATGTTTGTTTGTATTGGTTTATGCACCATTAGGTGGTTTTTTCCTATTGGTGTTATTGGTTATGTATTAGATAGGTAGTGAGCATATGGTATGTCATATGTTTTAGTGGTTGTTCAAGCTTTGGCTTGAGGTTAATGTGACACTCAGTCACATTCCATTGTACTTATTGGTTTTTTTGGGTTATTAATATATTTTACCGGGGATTTTCCCCTTTACCAAAAAAAAAGCATTTTGCTACAAATATTTAAAAGTGAAATTGTGGAAAACTGAATCCTATAAAAGGGAATGTTTAATAGCAATCGATATCAAAACTTCAAATCATTCAGCTGGTCAAAATAATTACTTGCAGTCAAATCTATAAAAAGGAATGTTTAATAGCAATCAAAATTAATTGAATGTTTAATAGCAATCAAAACTAATTGATTATATTTGGAAACTATTGAAACATCCTAACCTAACTCATATAAAATCCAACCCACACACCAAACAATCACATACCAAACAAATAAAACACATATACAAAAAACACACACATCTGTCTCCTCTTATCTCTCTCTAACCACCACCGCACCCCGCCATCACTAAACCTACCACAAAGACACCACCATAGGGACACCACTACATCGACACCACCACCTCACCACCACAGCGACACCACCACCCCGAAGCCCTAACACCACCGCACCTTACCCCACAGCGACACCAGCGCCACCGGAGTCACCACCATTGAACGTCACCTCTATTGAGAGACCAACCACCATAAACCATGACCACCAAGACAAACGCCCACCAAAAGGGTCTTTCAAGTTTTAAGGTATTTTTTTGTTTTAATAGATCCATGACTATTAATCATGTTTTGAGGGTTTTTCTTTTATGAATGTATAAAATTTTTTGGTAGATCTAATATCAAGTATAAAAGAATCGTAGATCCAGTGGTCTTGGTAAATCAAACCATATGGTAGTCATGTTTAGAGAGAGAAAGTAGAGGGAGAAACAAATGTGTGTAAAATATATGAAAAGTGAAAATATTACAAGTGTCTCACCCCTCCATGGA
>BQNB010046827.1:0-43486 GCA_026074375.1 Tanacetum coccineum
ATCTTTGTTATTTTGGATTCTTCCAAGGTAACAAACTCTTTATATCATAAAGAACCGATCAAGGCGTGGGATCAACAAAGAAAGATGTTGTGACATGCTTACCTAAGTTGACATATGTAAAGGATCAACTTTGTTCATCTTGTGAAATGAGTAAAGCAAAAAGAAGTTCATTCAAGACAAAAGCAGTTCCTAGTTCCAAAGAGAAGGCTAAATTTGCTTCACATGGACTTATGTGGTCCAATGCGGGTTGCAAGCATAAATGGGAAGAAATATATTTAGGTGATTGTTGATGACTATTCAAGATACACTTGGACTCTTTTTCTACGATCCAAGGATGAAACACCAGAAGTTCTCAAAATTTTCTCACAGTGATTCAACGCAATCTTCAAGCTCAAGTAATTACTGTCCGTACTGACAGAGGCACAGAGTTCTTGAACAAGACACTCCATGCTTATTTCAAAGAAGAAGGCATTGAACATCAAACTTCCACTCCTCGAACACCTGAACAGAACGGCGTTGTCGAAAGACGGAACCGTACTCTTGTTGAGGCTGCTCGAACGATGCTTTCAGCTTCTAAGCTTCCATTATCATTTTGGGCTGAAGCAGTTGCAACCGCATGCTATACTCAAAACAGATCAATCATCATCTCGACTCATGGAAAGATGGCATATCACCTCATTAATGACAGGAAACCTTCAATAAAACATCTTCACATCTTTGGTTGCATTTGTTACATAACTAGAGATGGGGAAAATCTGGATAAGATGAAAGAAAAAGGGGATCCATGTGTCATGGTGGGATATTCTACTCAGTCGAAGGGATATCGTGTTTACAACAAGAGAACACGCTTAATAGTTGAGTCCATTCATATCAAGTTTGATGAAATCAAAGAAATGATGTCTGATCACAACAGTTCAGACCTCGCACCATAACGACGAGAGATGTCTGTCGAAAATGTCTCTTTAGGCCTCGTTCCTAAAGGACAAAAGGCGTCAGATTATGACAACTCTGACCCCGTGCCCCCAAGATAAAATTTTGTTCCTACAGCAGAAAAGACAGATTCCTCACAACAAGGGTTAGAATTTCTCTTCAGTCCTTTACTTGAAGAATATTACAATCCAACACACGGTCTCACTAAGGAATGCATCGTTACTTTTTCAATCCTTTTTGTACACGGGTACAAGAAATTGGTGAGTCTTCCATACAAGAAATTGGTGAGTCTTCCTCACGCAACATTGATAATACCGATGTGCATTCATTTCAACCACAAAGTCATGATTACCGATGGACCAGAGATCATCCATTAGAACAAGTTCGTGGAAATCCAACCATGCCAGTTCAAACAAGACGACAGCTTGCCACAGATCCTGAAATGTGTATGTTCGCGCTCACAGTGAGTATTGTTGAACCAAAGAACATTAAGGAGGCAATGGCTGATTCTGCATGGATTGAAGCAATGCAGGAAGAACTTCATCAGTTCGACAGACTAAAGGTCTGGGAACTAGTCGACAAACCATTTGGCAAGATGATTATAAAGCTAAAGTGGTTATGGAAGAACAAGAAGGATGAAGATCAGACTGTAATTCGCAACAAAGCACGACTTGTAGCTAAAGGTTATGCTTAGGAAAAGGGTATTGATTTTGAAGAATCATTTCATCTCCAATGTGCTCTACAGTAAGAAAATGTTTTATGGTTCGATCTTATACCCAACAACATCTTAATTTTACGACGATTCTGAAGTCATAAGGTGGTTAGGTTGTCCACTGAAGAGGAGGTAATTATGGCTCAGACCAGAAGGGTCGTTTGATCCAGATCATCTAGAAAATGTCTACCTTCTAAGGAAAAGCCTTTGTATGGGATTAAAGCAACTCAAGAGGCTGGTACGATGAACTTTCAACCTTCCTGATGCCCAAAGGCTTTACTAAGAGTACAATTGACCCCACTTTATTCAAGATAAAATACGGGGAGGATATCTACTTGTGCAGAAATTTTACTTGATTACATAATTTAATGTCTAATATTCCAAAAAATTTGAAAAGTTAATGCACATTAGATTTGAAATGTCTTTAATGGGGGAGATGAAATTCTTTTTAGGACTACAGATCCACCAGTCCCCAAAAGGTATTTTTATCAATCAGGCCAAGTACGCTTTAGAAATTCTGAAAAAGCATAATATGGACAATTGTCACTCCATTGGTACACCATTGGCTAACAAAACCAAAACAAGATGTAGATTTGAGTGGAGAACCCGTAGACCAATCTGATATACGAGTAAAAATCGTGTCACTCATGTACTTTACATCTAGTAAGGACAACTTAGTGCAAGCAGTATGCAAATTGTGCACGTTATCAAGCCACGACCAACTCAAAAGCAACTCAAGGAGGTTAAAGAATCTTTAAATACATAAAGGGTAACATCATAAACATGGACTCTGGTATCCAAAGGATTCTGGCTTTTGAACTAAACAGCATTTCAACGCTGATCATGCCGGATGCCTTGATACTCGGAAAAGCACTTCTGGAGGGATACAGTTCCTTGGTGATAAACTTGTAAGCTGGATGTCAAAGAAACAAAACTGCACTGCAATGTCATCAGCAGAGGCAGAGTACGTGGCGTTATCTGCAAGTTATGCTCAAGTAATGTAGATGAGGACACAGCTTAGAGATTATGGCTTCAACTATAACAAAATACCGTTGTATTGCGACTCTCAGTCAACCATAGCAATCTCATGAAACCCCGTGCAACATTCGCGAATAAAGTACATCCATACTCGATATCATTTCATAAGAACAGTTGGAAAATGGTAAAATTGAATTAAATTTTGTCAAACAGAATACCAATTAGCTGACATGTTTTACAACAGCCCTTTCCTGAGATCGGTTTAAGTATCTTTTTAGAAGGATTGGTAATGAGAATGTTTGACTCCAACTAACTAGACTTCTGACAAATGAGACTGATGATATCATCATCAACAACACCCATGAAACATATTTTTGAGAAAAGCAAAATACAAAAATATAAAACTTCAAAAAGAAAATACAAAATCAGAAAACAGCCAATTATCCAAAAAGATTCCTCTCGACATGTTCTCTTAGAATCGTTAACATTTACGTACTTAGAATTGTCGATTAAAATTGACGACGGGTGGTAAATGAATTCGAGCGAGAGTTGCAAAATATTTACAAAACATGTTCATTTCTAATTTTCTAAAAAGGGCTTATGAGCAAATGTCAGTACATAACGCCGGACTTCAAATATAGGAAGGTTTTATCACTTTATCCTACAACGAGAAAATTAACGTTTTCTCGGTCTTGAGCAGTCTTACAAGACATTCAATGTTTTAGCTCAAGAAAAAGGAAGTGTACGTTACAGTACGCCTTACCATTAGCGTTAGAAGAGAAGTATCCTCTAACATTTGGTTTTTCAAAAAGTTGAACACAAATTTTCAAGAATTTATCACTGACGATTCAAAATCTTTCAAAATTGTGTGTTCAACACTCCAAACCCTCACATTGTTATTTAAAAGACAACATTTCCAATTGTCCTATTCTTGAGGGGGAGTTTTTTGAAAAACAAGCCGTTTATAATGTTCTGGATACATCAACAACGACAACTTTATGTTATTCAAAACATTATCAAAATGTCCAAACGCATTCTTGCAACAATATTTTCTCCACAGAATATTCAAGACATATTTAATCACAAGTATATTCAAAAACTAAGTGTTTATTATTTGAAAATAAGAGGGAGACAATTAATTAAAATAAGATCTAATTGACTCAATGTGCAAGACAAGGTTTTATGGTTCGATCTTATACCCAACCACATCTTAATTTCACGACGATTCTGAAGTCATAAGGTGGTTAGGTTAGAATCAATCCTATGATCCAACAGAACCGGAGGATCAACCCAAGGATAATCCAAGGGTTAGAAATAGCAGTCCTTAGGTAATGATTGGAGATGAATGTAATACGGGAATAATGTCGACTAAGATTGAGCCTAACACTGGAACAATCACACAAGGTTTAGTAATGACGTCCTGTAAGCATTGAAAGCCGTTGGGGGAAGAAATAAAAAGAAATGTATGGATAAAGGGTCTAAAGAAAGAAGCCCTCCACACAACTTAAGGCAGAAACCGGGTCAATACATATGCTGTCAGAATCACAAATTGATTGCTGACATTGAAAACGACATCATGGACCCAGTGATGCAATGCACAACCCTTCCCAGCCATTCGGGTTTCTCTCAACAGAAACTTGTCTCATTTATCACGGAGATACACAAGTTATCTATTGACATCTCACTCCGAGATTGTTGATATTGAATAGGTGGCAATATGCTCCAGCCTCCGAGTACTAAAACCAAAATGCACTAATCGAGTCTAGAGCCAAGAGATCAATCAAAATCTCGTTAGGACACATTCCATTTCAAACACTTGTTGAACATCATCAGGTTCACAAGCTGTTATCAAGAGTCCTACGCAATATCATTGTGATATTTGCCAGAACATCCGAGTGATACTAATGTATTCATAATGAAGATGGAAATCCTGCTTGAGTCAGCATCAAACAAGCTCTTGGTAGGTGACTTGCGAGATTCTATATGAATCAAACTTGTGACAACTGGATATCGATTTGGTCCAGTAAATGAATTGACGGTTGATGAATTTTGATAAAAACATGACACTCTCTATGTGTTACAAAAACTCTTTAACGAGTGACACGTCGATTGATTTTTATTTTTTCAAATCAATTTCTCGTTTACACAAACGAAACCTGCAGTCAAACGGTGGTAACGGAACCTCAATCCATTCAAATCTCAAATCTGACGAAGACATACTATCTAGAAAGTTCAATATTTAAAGAACAAAGAAACTTCCGCTAATAGGAATCAATCCTATGATCCAAACAGAACCAGAGGATCTACCCAAGGATAATCCAAAGTTAGAAATAGCAGTCCTTAGGTATGATTGGAGATGAATGAATATGGGAATAATGCCGATCGCAAAGCATGAAGGAACAAGATTACAACGAAGACAAAGACGAAGAACACTCGAGCTTAAACGACAAAATCAATCTCACTGATCTCATGAAGGAGTGTCATCAATGAACTCACTTCGGGGGAGATTGTTAGCCTCAATTTTATTGAGTCAATAAAGGAAGCTCGTTCTCGTGGTTAAGACCTCACTTCGGGGGAGATTGTTAGCCTCAATTTATTGAGTCGAACAAGGAAGTTTGGTCACTCTATGATGGAGCTTCGGTCTTTAATTAGTTAACGTTGTAATAGGATATTATCAGGAATCGGGCTCGATAGTGAATCTAATATTGTATATGTTTCGGGTTTAATCCCAAACAAAACCTAAGCTCGGGTCCTAGTTAAATATCTCGCGCGTACCTTTAACGTGACGGGGTATATAAGCTTTTTCTTATTTAGAAAAAGCTAGTTGTTCATTTCTAAATCTTTTCCTTTTCTAAAACTCTCTCATCTCTCTCTCTCTAGTTTCTCTCTCTAGAACAACTCTCTCTTTCTCTTTTCTAGTTTCATTCGTGATTAATTCGTGTTATGAAGTGAATACGGATCCTACAGAAACACCTGGAGTTCTTATTGATTTCCTCACACTTGTCCAAAGAGGATTTCATGCTCAGGTTACAACAGTTTGAACTGACAAAGGCATGGAATTTCTTAATAAAACTTCATGCAAACCCACCTCCACTTTTGGGGCAAAGAGGAATAAGATACACTTCAATGTTCGAACACTGAACAAAAACGGCGTTGTCAAAAGCCGGAACCGTATCTCTGTTGAGGCTGCTCGAAAATGCTAGCGCGTTAAAGTTCTTTGTTTCTTTGGGCTGGAAGCAATTGCAAGCATGTTTTACTCAAAACCGTTCTCTTGTAATTCCTCGACATGAGAAAACACCTTACCATATCATCAATCATCGGAAACCGTCAGTTAAGTTCTTTCACATATTTGGTTCTCTTTGCTACATCGTTAGAGATGGTGAAATCTTGTAAAATGGAAGGAAAAAGGTGAAGCTGTATTTGTGTTGGTATTATATCAGTCAAAGGCTTACAGTGTATTAACAAGGACATGAATAATAGTTGAAACCTTCATGTTAACTTTGACGATTGCCTCATATGGCGTCAGATCACGTCAGTTCTGACCCCGGTCCACAATGTTCGACAACGGTACTTGAACAAGAAAGTTTAAGTCCCGATCCCCAAAGTCAAGAAAATGTTTCTCAAACTGCTGAGACAGAAACAACGTCAAATGAGCTGGAATTGCTATATAGTCCGATGTTCAGTGAATTACTCAATGGAACTTCTCCTTGTTGTGTCAAAGTATTCGTTATACATGATGCTGATAATCCCGATGAACGTCAACAATAGAACACAACTCACACTTCTACAACAACCGATGTTGCAGATCCACCTCCATTGAACATTCAATCAACACATCAAACTCTAACTCAAGTACCAACTATCACTGCACCTGAGAACATTATTCAAGCAGAAACCAATACGAAATTGCACAATTTGACCGACGATGGAATTTATAAATCTTTAGTAACGGTACAAGAACGAGGGGAGACATCGTCTCGTCATGTTGATTCATCAAAATGCCATTCTTTCTATCAAACACTATCCTTTGCACAACGTTGGTCAAAAAGATCATCCATTAGAAACAAGTCATTGGAAATCCTTCTCAATCAATTAGAACAAGACGTCAGCTAGAAACAGATGGCGAGATGTGTATGTTCGCACTCACCGTGAGTCAAACCGAACCAAAGAACATCAAAGAAGTCATGGCTGATTCTGCATGGATTGAATTAATGCAGGAAGAACTTCATCAGTTTGATCGATTAGATGTATGGGAATTAGTCGACAGACCACTTTGCAAAAATGTCATTAACTTAAAGTGGCTCTAGAAAAACAAACATGATGAGGAAAATACTGTTATAGTACATATCTCGTCTGGTGCTAAGGGATATGCTCAAAAGGAAGGAATTAATTTCGAAGAGTCATTTGCACCAGTTGCTCAGTTAGAGGCCGTCTGGTTGTTCATTGCGTACGTTGCACACAAATCATTTACTGTATACCAGATGGACGTCAAAATAGCATTTCTTTATGGACCTCTAAAGGAAGAAGTGTACGTAAACCAACCAGATGGATTTGTTAACCCATATCATCCTGACCAAGTTTACCATCTCAAGAAAGCATTATATGGTCTTAAACAAGCACCAAGAGCGTGGTATGATGAACTCTCTAATTTCCTGGTATCCAAAGGATTCTCAAAAGGTTCTATTGATCCAACTCTGTTCATAACTAAACATGGGGAAGACATATTGCTTGTGCAAATTTACGTTGATGACATGATTTTTGGTTCTACGAACCCAAAACTTTCAAAATATTTTGGAAAACTAATGCACAGCAAGTTTGATATATCTATGATAGGGGAGCTAAAATTCTTTTTAGGAATTCAGATCCACCAATCCCCTTGTGGTATCTTTATAAACCAAGCTAAGTATGCTCAAGAGATACTTAAAAAGCATGGTATGACCTCATGTGATAGCATTGGTACACCAATGGCTACAAAACACCTTGATGCTGACTTGAGTGGTACTCCGGTCGACCAAATGAAATATCGTAGTATGGTCGGAGCACTCATGTACCTAACAGCAAGTAGACCAGATATTGTACATGCAACATGTTATTATGCTCGCTATCAAGCGAAACCGACTGAGAAACATCTCACCGCGGTTAAGCGGATCTTTCGGTACCTTAAAGACTCCATTAACATGGGTCTCTGGTATCCGAAGGACACCGGTTTTGAACTAACTGCTTTTTCATATTCGGATCACGCGGGTTGTCTCGATTCACGTAAGAGTACATCTGGTGGCATACAATTTCTAGGTGGTGATAAGTTAGTCATTGGTCATCCAATAAAAGTAGGACTGCACTCAATGTCTGCAGCCGGAAAGTCGAGTTAAGTGTCTTTAATTGTGTGCTGCGCACAATTTCTATGGTTGTGAAGACTCAGCTCATAGATTATGGCTTCCACTTTTGATAAATAAACTATGTATTTTGATCAAAGGCAGCCATAGCCAATCTGTGCAAAACCAGTCAACATTCGTACCAAGCACATCGGTTGTAGATATCACTTCATTAAAGGAAAGGTTTGGATGGGTATTGTTGAATTATTCTTTGTCGGAATGAATTACAGTTAGTGACTTGTTACTAAAGTTTATTCAGGAAGATAGGTTTAAGTATCTTGTCAGATGACTCGGTATGAGATGTTTGACTTCAGATAAACTGGAGGTTCTGGCAATTGAATCTGCTTGATCCATCAAACATCCATTTGTACATATTTTTATTCTCTCTTCATTTTTGATTTATAAAAAAAATTGAAAAAGAAAATACAAAAATATAAAGCCAACAAAAAGAAAATATAAAACCTAGAAAAACAAAATATAAAATCAGAAAAATTTCAAGAAATACCAAAAAGAATCTTCTCAACATGTCTCTTGAAATCGATAACATTTACGTACCTAGAAATGTTGATTAACATCGACTCGTGGGTGTATAATGTAGTTGAGCAAGTGTTTCAAATGCTTCAAACATGTCATTTCTAAAAAAAAATCTTCTCTATGACTTATGTACAATTTAAGTGATTAATCGGTCCAAATGTTATAAAGGGAAGTGTACGCCTCAGTGCGCTTACTCTAAAATAGAAGAGAAGTCTTCTATCATGTGTTTTAAAAATCGTTGAACATAATTTTTCAAAAAAGAACTTTCAATGTCAAAATTGTCTACAATATAATTTGTTGTATTTTTCCATAAAAAGTGGTATTTGTTAAAATTGTGTGTTCAACACTCCCTTCCTCGAATAATTTTTAAAGAATTGTAGTACGTATAATGTCATTTTATGTGAATCAATTTCTAAGGGGGGGCTTTTTAAAACAAAGCCTTTTAATGTGTTGGATACATCTCATAAATGTCAATTTTATGTATCCAAACACCTTTTTGACCCTACCCCCCCCCCCCCCCCCCCCCCCCCCCCCCCCCCCCCCCCCCTTGCACCCATCAATTTGGAAACTTATAATGTTAATTATTAATATACATTGTTCACTAATGCATCTCACTCCGTCTTCAACATTTTGTGGTGTCATATCAATTTTTCATTCCATGTCAAGTTTTAATAAATATTGGTATCCCACATATACTATTGAAGGGGAGCAATCTGAAAAATGAATTCATGCAATATCGTGGTATAATTTTTCTCCTCGTGGAATTTTTCATGTCAAATTTTAATCAATTGGTATTTCAAATACTAGGTGTTTTATTATTTAAAATAAGGGAAGAAAATGTGATTAAAATATGTTATAGACGAATGTGATCTTTAAGACTCTAAGTGCATCTTTCCTCATGTGCTAAATAAATTTCGGAATCTCGGAGCACATGTGTAGGGGGAGTATTTGAAAATAACAATGTCAGGAAAATGTTTTATGGTTCGATCTCATACCCAAAACCTATTTAATTTCACGCGATTCTGAAGTTATCAGGTGGTTAGGTTAGGAATAAGTCCTACGATCCAACCAGAACCGGAGGGATCTACCCAAGGACAATCCATAGTTAGAAATAGCAGTCCTTAGGTATGACTGGAGATGAATGTGTATAAGGGAAGAATGTCGACTAAGATTGAGCTAACACTGGAACAATCACAACAAGGTGTTAGTAATGACGTCTTGGTAAGCATTGAAGGGGTTGAAGAATGAAAAAGAAATGTATGGATAAAGGGTGAAAAGAAAGAAGCCTCCAAACAAAACTTAGGAGAAACCGGGTCCATACATAATCTATCAAACATCACAATGATGAATGTTGTATTTGAGAAAGTCGTCATGGACCCAGTTGGGATGCATGCACAACCTCTCCCCAGCATTCGGGTTTCTCTTCAACAGAAACTTGTCTCATTTGTCAGGGTTAACACGATTCCTATTGGACCTTTTCATCTATGAGATAGTTAATATTGATTAGGTGGCAGTTTTGCTCAGCCTCGATTACTAAAACCAAAGTGCACAAATCGAGTCTAGAGCAAAAAGTAATCATCAATATAAATCTCAGTAGGACACAATGTCAAAATACACTTGTTTAGAACACCTAAGTTCACAGGTTGTAACAAAGATTCCTACGCATTTATTCCTTGTGATCTGCCAGAACATACGAATGCGAGTGATACTTAAGTATTCACAGTGAAGATGGAAATCCTGCTTGAGCCAACATCAAACAAGCTCTTGGTAGGTGACTTGCAAGATTCTATATGAATCAAGCTTGTGATAACTGGATATCAATTTTGGTCCAGTAAATGAATTGACGACTAAATCAGAAAGATAGTAACTATCTGATTCACTCTTACCGTGATGTCTGCTTTGAGACATTTCGGTAATGAGTACTAGCAAGCATGGTGAATCTAATACATCTGTGTTAGAAGATCCTACGCTTTGAGCTGGAAACCCTGTCAAGGAGATTCTTTGAATCTACCTGATCACAGGTATAGTATTTATACTATAAAACGGGAAACCAGAGGTTAATGCAACCGAACTCAAGATGAATGACAAAGCCATATTCATCTTTTATTGCTAACTGTCTTATTTCAGGTTTAGACGACGGTGTTTCAGCCTCATTCCAGCGAAAGTCGGATTCATAAACCACATGCTCATACTCAAGCTTTCAAAGTCAATCGCTCAACATCAAGATCGTTGACTTTAAACTTCCCAACCATCAAAGAGCCTCAAAGTCAAATAAAGAATAGTCTATTTGGGGAAGATTGTTAGACTTATGAACATAAACGTCAAACAAGAATGTAACAAGTATGAGCATGTTGTTCAAGAGCACAAGATGATCAAGGAAGTCAAATCAAGATGATTCAAGTCAAGGAGATGATGCAAGATAACGATCTCAAGAACTCAAAGTCAAAAAGATAAAGGCTCAAGATCAAGATCACAAAGCATGAATGAATAAAGCCATTACAAACAAGACAAGACCAAAACAAGGCAAAGCATAAACGTCAAAAGTCATATCTTCAACATCAGGGGAGACAATGATAAAACAAAGCAAACTCCTACAAGAATGTTACCGGTGGTACGGAGGAGTTTGAAGAAAGAGACCTCAACATTGGGGGAGATTGTTAGCCTTAATTATATTAAGTCAAACAAGAATGTCATCGGTCTTATAAAGTCAAACTAGGTCTTGTATTGTAATAGGCTAGTCGGGTTCAACGGGCTTGGATTGTAATCTAATATTGTCCATGTTTCGGGCTCAAAGCCCAAGTTTAGCCAAGCCCGGCCCAAGTAGAAAAGCCCACACGCCAACTAGATGGCTAGGGGTATAAAAGAAACCCTCTCCTCACATGGAGAGGGTGTTGTTTGCACATTTGTTCACTTGTAATCCACCAATTCTCTCTCTTAATCTAACTTTCCAAGTTCTTTTCTTCTCTCTCTTTTCTTTCTTATTTCCGGCTCACACTAGGGCTTATTTGGGTTTGCTTATTTGTTGTGTATGGATTATTATAAGACTAACACTAATATACGGAATTAAAATCTCACTTGAAAGGATTCAAGAAAGTAGAACTTAGTTAAACTATGATCAAAACCTAACTATTCCCCAGGCGGCGGCGCCAAAAACTTGATGTGGTCGTCGTAGGACTTCTACAAGAAGTTTTACAACTCCCTAGGCAGAGCACTTAATCGTTGTAGTAGTAGTAGTATGGGCAAGACTAGGGGGTTGTTATCGTTCACTCGAGGAATAGGTTGGGAAGGCTTGATCATGGTCTAACAGAATTCTAAGGGTTGAGGGAAGATTTGTGTTTTGTATTTTATGGAAAGCAAGTAAATCATATAATTGGAGAGGTGGTTGGTTTTAGCTATTAAACTTAATATATTCTACGCTATTGGTGATAACAATATGATAAAAGACTGTGTTTATTTAATCATGTATTATTCCCTAGATTGCTTATCCTAGTGTTGTTACCTTGTCACCCTTGTGATGATCTGTGTAACTATTTCCAAAGTCATGAACGAATTACACAAACCCGCCGTCTAGTTAGTATTCCGCTAGAGCAACGCACACGTAAGGTAGTATGAAGACTATTACATGGCCCCTAGGAGTACACTAAGTGCATGTGAAATATATTAAAAGTGGATCAACCATATTAGGAGGCAAGGTAGTATGAAGATTGTTACCCGATGGTATCCTTTCTACACAATCATGTTTCTCTAGACATATCAACAGCGATACAGACAAAGGCTGGTTTTCTAGAGCCTAAATGTACATCCATCACAAGAAGCAACACCACTAAGATCTATTTCTAGGTTTTCTTACAATCATATATAAAAACATAGAAGATCCATTAGCAAGCATATGAAAGATAAGGAAGAGCATATATAGATCAAACAAAACACATAGAATATTGAAATGATTTTTAAATAAAACCTTACTTGATTAAAAATTGAGTGGGAGAAGTTAAAATAGGGTTTTTAGGCCTAAATTTGTCCCTAACTTGCTATACGGACTAGGGTTAATACCCTCTTTTTATTTTAAAGTTACACACTCAAAAACCTAATCAGTTTGATATATAGGAAAAACGTTGTGACGGTCGTCGCATTTTAATCGTGACGCCGCGTTATGGAAAGAGAATATTCTAGATAATGGGCTGGGTGGTATGCTCTGACGCCGTCGTGGAATCTTGTGACGTCGTCTTGATCTTTATAGTGACGGCGTCACATTGTATTTGTGACGCCGTCTCTAGCCACTATAGAGAAATTCTTGATCAATGTTGATGTAGGTCCGTAGTCTTGTCCGTTTCTTCTCCAAATGAGCCCAAGTCACGTTTAATTCTTCCAAATGCCTTCCAAATGAGACATACCTGAAAATGAACGATTAAGTACCTATTTTGGGCATAAATGCATGATTTAGGGGGTTAAACAACCCTGAAAAAGTGTATAAAATGACACCTCATCAAATACTCACCATGAGCACTAACGAGCAAACTCCACTTAGCCAGCCCACGTCCGTCGTGAGGAATACGCTAGGGAAGGAGCAAGCTTCGCAAGACTTGGGCAGGCCTATTTCTGACGAATCCCTGCGAGAATACTGTGACAAGAACTACCATCATATTCTACCAATCATAGCTAAAAAGGTGCACCAAGAAAAGGTGCAGCAGGAAAAGCTCAAGGCAGTAAAAGCTCACCTTAACTTGAAGAGACCTCACGACATTTCGAGTCAGGAACACCGAGCAAAAGAAGGAGCCTCAAGGAAAGGCTCGGATCTAGGCATGCTCGCAGTATGTCCAGAATTCCAGAACCAAGGCGCGGTCGCTCTAAGTCACCAAGGGAGAGGGGTCCGAAAAGAAAAACGGTGTTTAAAAGATTGGAAAAGGGTGTATTCCACAGGTTAGGAGACAAAGAGAAGAGTGTGTCTACACACTCAAGAGATTCAAGGCATCAGCCATACCATAGTAGCCGCAGAGACACTGAAAGCTGCTACCAGAGTTCTCGCTCTAGAGAAACAGAATTTGCTTCTAAGAAACATCATAACAAAAGAACGTCATCGCGAAGAACAGAAGCACTATCGAAAAGTAAAGGTAGCGCAGGAGGACACTAGAAGTCGAAACCAAAGAAGCAAAAGTCGAGCATTAAGGACGACCTATCCCAACCATGGGTATGTGAAGAAACGGATCCTTTCACCCCTCGGATCTATTACTTTGACTTTCCAAAAACCCGAATTCCTAGTCATATCAAAACATATGACGGAAGTGAAGATCCAGAAGATCATTTAAAAATCTTCCAGGCAGCCGCTAAGACGGAACATTGGGCAATGCCAACGTGGTGCCATATGTTCAATTCCACACTCACTGGAAATGCCAAAGTATGGTTTGATGACCTTCCACAGGAGTCCATTGATAGTTATGATGATTTAAGGAAAGCATTCCTAGAGAACTACCTCTAGCAGAAAAAATACATCAAAGACCCGGTTGAAATTCACAATATCAAGCAGAGATATGGGGAATCCACAAAGGAATTCGTGCGGAGATACAAGCTCGATTACAGGGACATGAAGGGAGCTCCGGAATGCATGAAAATCTCTGGATTTATGAACGGAATTACTAATCCTGAGCTGATCAAACGACTACATGATAAAATCTCAAAGTCAGTAGACGAAATGATGAGGGTAACTACAGCATTCCTCAGAGGAGAGGTGGCGGCCTCAAACTGTGAACGGAAGAAATCATTTTCGTCATGGAAACAGCAAGAAGCCGGATTGAAGCAGAACTTCAAAAAGGGAGGCTTCCAGAACCAACAAAGGCCAAAACTAAAGCAGGACAGGTTCACCCTCCTCACCAAAACACCAAAAGAGATCCTGGCTTTAGACAAAGGAAAGTTCAAGCCTCCTCCGCCAATGACAACCCCTGTAGAAAAAATAAACGCTAACAAATTCTACGAGTTTCATGGGGAAGTAGGACATACCACTGATGAGTGTATGCACCTAAAGAGGCAAATAGAGGAAATGCTAAAAGTTGGAAAGTTGTCACATCTAATTAAGGAATTAAAGCAAAGCAATGGAAAAGATCAAGCAATGGCAGCAAAAAAGGGGGAAACCTCAGGAAAGGACAAGTCGCTGGCGATATTGATGGTACAACCATGGCAAAGGGTAGCCAGAAAAAAAATTACTCAAACCTTCTCTCAAGAGTCAGTAATTTCTTTTCCACTTCTAGGGGAGGAAGATGGGACGGAGGCTCCCATGATTATTAAGGCCGAAATGAGAGGACATTGCGTGCACTACATGTATGTAGACGGAGGCTCCTCCGTAGAAATCTTGTATGAACATTGCTTCAATAGATTTCGCCCAGAAGTCAGAAACCAAATGATCCCTGCAACCACGCCACTGGTTAGGTTTAGTAGAGAAATAATATGGTCGTTAGGGAAAATATTGTTGCTGGTAAAGATAGGTGATGAGGAACACTCAACCTCCGCATTGATGAATTTCTTGGTGGTAAGGTCACCATCTCCCTACAACGGAATTATAGGGAGACCATGGGTAAGGAGAATCCGGGCAGTTCTGTCCACAGCCCACGGAATGCTAAAATTCCCAGTGGCAGGCGGAACGGTTACACTATGGAGTAGCAGGATCATTCCACTATAATACACAATGGTTTCAGGACCAGGGGTGCCGCAGCGCGTAATCAACCAAGTTACAGAAGAAAAGATCCAGGTGGCAATCCACCCGGAATACCCGGAACAAACTATAGCGATAGGATCTATGTTGATAGAAGAAGGACGGAAGGAGTTGTGCGGTTTGCTAAGGTGCAACCTTGACATATTCATCTGGAAGCCACTAGATATGACTGGAGTTTCGTGGCACATAGCTGAGCACATGCTAAATATCCGTGAAGGATGCCTACCCGTTGGGAAAAAGAAAAAAAGGCAAGCACCTGAAAGAAATAAAGCAATCTACGAAGTAGTAGAAAAGCTGGTGGACGCTGATATCATGAAAAAAGTCCATTACCACAGTTGCCTGTCAAACCCAGTAATGGTAAAAAAACATGACGGCAGCTGGAGAATGTGCGTGGATTTCAAGGACTTAAACAAAGCATGCCCCAAAGATGACTATCCACTACCAGAAATAGATTGAAAGGTAGAGTCCCTCGGCGGGTACAATTTCAAATGTTTCTTGGATGCATACAAAGGATACCATCAAATAAAAATGGCAGAAGAGGATGAGGAAAAGACAGCATTCATCACAAGCCAAGGAATATTCTGTTACTCAAAAATGTCGTTCAGATTAAAAAATGTTAAAGCAACTTATCAACGTCTGGTGGATAAGGCCTTCTAAAAAAATCGGCTAAAACTTGGAAGTATATGTGGACGACCTAGTTATTAAAAGCCGTACGGAAAAAGAAGTGATCAGTGACATAGAAGAAACGTTTAAGACCCTTAGAGAAATAAACATGAAGTTAAACCCCAAAAAATGCGCCTTTGGAATGAGGGAAGGCACCTTCCTGGGGTACAAAGTGGATGCTGACAGACTAAGAGTATGTCCAGACAAGGTAGAAGCGGTCCTTAATTTACCATCTCCAAAGTGTTTGAAGGAAGTGCAGAGACTAAATGGGAAGCTGGCAAGCCTGAACACGCATTTTCTGTCTAAATCAGTAGAAAGTCTAAATCAGTAGAAAAATCTTTGACATTCTTTAAAACTCTAAAGTGCACAAAGAAAAGCGATTTCCAATGGACCGCGGAAGCAGAAATGGCATTTAAGCAAATGAGAAAATTGATAGCTGAATTACCCATGTTAACCGAACCAAAAGAAAAAGAGGAACTGATCATGTATCTGGCGGCTGCAAAGGAAGCCATTAGTGTGGTCCTAATGACGGAAAGGGACGGGAAGCAAACGCCTATCTACTTTGTCAACCGAGCATTACAGGGTCCGGAAGTCAGCCACACTCCAATGGAAAAACTAATACTTGCTCTGGTAAGTGCTAGCAAGCGACTAAAAAGATATTTCCAGGCACACACAATAGTTGTAATCACATACCAACCAATAAAGCAGATGCTATCTAATCCAGAGGTGATAGGAAGATTGCTCAAATAGAGATTTGAGCTAAAAGAGCATGACATTCATTACAGACCAACAACGTCAGTCAAGGGACAAATTCTAGCAGACTTCATTGTAGAGCGTCCGGAAGATGACCCTCTAGATACGCTAATAGAGGACAAGGAAGAACTTCCGGACCGATGGATATTATTCATGGACGAATCATTGTGCATAGAAGGTTTCGAAGCCGGCTTAATAATTACGAATCCGAAAGGGATGGAATTCACATATGCTTTAAGGTTCAGGTTCAATGTTACCAATAACGAGGCAGAATACGAAGCCCAGATAGCTGGCCTCCGAATAGCCGAACAAATGGGAGTAAAAAATCTTCAAGCAAATGCAGACTCCAAACTTGTAGCCAATCAGGTAAATGGAGTTTACGTAGCAAAAGAGCTAGGCATTACCAAATATTTGGAGAAAGTAAAAAACTTCGCCAACGCTTTTAAAGAATTCTCCATCAAACAAGTACCTAAAGGAGAAAACAAAAAAGCAGACGCACTAAGCAAGATGACATCTACCAGCTTCGTCCATCTAAAGCAAGCAAGTACTTGTAGAAGAACTCAAGGAAAAATCAATAGATGAAAAGGAAGTACTAGCGGTAGTAGAAGAAGAAGGACACACATGGGTGACTCTAATCTATGAATACCTCACAGAGGAAATTCTTCCAGAAGAAAAGAGGAAGGCAAGAGCCATACGTCGCAAGGCAGGTCTATATGTCGTAACAAATGGAATACTGTACAAAAAATCTTTCCTCGGGCCGTGGTTGCAATGTGTTGGGCCGTTGCAGGCAAACTAGTTTTGAGGGAGATCCACGAGGGGTCATGTAGCATGCATTTTGGTCCAAGATCCGTGGTGGCCAAAGCTTTAAGATCAGGATATTACTGACTAACAATGCACATATACGCTAGGAATTTGATAAGGGAATCGCTGCCAGGTCTACCGCCACATGCCAAGGAACCCGTAGCAGAAGCTAACACCCATCACATCCCCATGGCCATTTTACAAATGGGGATTGACATAGTTGGACCCTTCCCGGAGGGTCCTAGAAAAGTCAAGTTCCTGATAGTGGCAATTGATTACTTCACCAAATGGATAGAAGCAAAGTCGGTGGCAACTATAACGGGAGCCCAGGTTAAGAAGTTTGTGTGGGACAACATAGTATGTAGATTTAGTCTCCTATGAGAAATAATATCTAACAACGGGAAATAGTTCAGAGATAACCCATTTAAAGATTGGTGCGAGAAGCTATGTATCCGCTAGTGTTTTGCCTCCGTTAAGCATCCTCAAGCCAACAGCTTGGCAGAAAGGGAAAATAGGAGTTTAGGTGAAGGAATCAAGGCACGGTTGAACGAAAGAAGCAAAAATTGGCTGGAAGAAATATCACATGTCTTATGGGCACATCGCACAATGATCAAATCAAGTAATGGAGAAACACCATTCTCATTAACATATGGAGCGGAAGCGGTAATCCCAGTAGAGATTGGCATGCCAACCTCGAGGACCGCAAAAGTCGATATGATCAAAAACGATGAAGCCCTAGGAGTTAATTTAGACCTTTTAGAAGAAAAAAGAGAGCAGACAGCAATTCATGAAGCAAAAATAGTTATCTTGTGTCAAAGTGGGGAATGTATGTCTAAAATTAAGTTATGGGACGCAGGTTTTACGTCTAAAGCTTTCTTCTCGATTATCCAAATTGAAAGCTTAATAACCTTCTATTGGTGGCCCTGCTTAACTCTCTTCAAATCGTTCTCCACATCGAATCCTTTTTATTCACATGTGTGTTTCTTTCTCAAGTTCTATCGGTGTTTTTCTTAACAAGCTGGAATCTATCCGTATAGCTAACTTCATTAATGATCGATTAGATGGAACGGTACGAGATAAAATTGTCTTGGATTGGTTGGAATAAGTCTTGCCTTGCGATAGCCTTAATGAGGTCTCAAGGGCTGTCGAGTTACCTTCTTTTAATCGATAGCGAGAAGCATCTCTTTGTTCAAATGGGTTTTTTTGGCGATTTTTATTTCTCGAGGAGTCATCTTCTGTTATGTCTAGGTTTCATCGTGCATAATGCGATATTGAAAACTTGTCACGATAAAGTCTGTCACATTTCTAATACAACTTTTTTTTAAATGAATAAGTTAGCAAATCACATGATACAGAGACCTCCTATGAAAGAAACATAAACATGATTTAAGTATATAAGACTTTACACCTTGCCAGTTAATCTTGTTTCTACAGATTACCATAATACAATTCGAGATCTCATTGTTTAGCTCTTGGAAACCATCTAGAGAAACATGTCTAGGTTCATTCGAATCATGTCGATTTTTTACATAATGTCGTTCATTAAGATAAATAGGAATTAATAATTCATGGAGCTGACCCTAGTGCCACTATATAACTTTAAATATGCAAAGTTTAAATCTTGATGTATGGTGGGGCGTTTGATATTTAAACAAGTAACGTTAACTAACTAGAAACGCAATTTACGACTACTACTGCATTGGTTGAAGTGATTGATAGAAAAAGAATGAAAAATTCACATAAACGAAGACAAGAACTAGAAGTTAATTTGATACTAATACACAACGATTAAACATTACGCATGAGTTACAAAGAGCATGTAAACATAGTTAAACCCCGTATATGTTACATGTTATTAACCATTGTGTTAATCATCGCATGGACATTGTTTGTAGTACTACACAACCTGTTGTTTACAACTACCTTTTTGTTAGTTCGTTTTTCGAAAAGTTTCTTTTACGTAATTTCTTGTAGGCGTTTTATCACTAGAGCGAGCTTAAACTATGTCTCAAGAAGTTTCTAACACGAATATAGCTTTCCCATTATTCGCTCTTACACTTGACATAGCAACGCGGACATTACGTAATTACTTGTAGCATGTGGACGAAAACTAAAGATGCATATAACATACTTCTGCATGCATGAATCATGAATGCCAAAAAAGGTTTTAAAAAAAGATGCAATATATGTGTTTTTTATAATTTGTATACACCTTGATTGGCGACGAATGGATGATGATAGCTAGATTCAGTGCAACTAGAAGAAAAAACATTATAAGAGCAATATGCCACTATAGAGGAATAATAATATATCTGTGTTCAATAGATTAAAGTTACAATAATGTTCACTAAACGACTCTACAAAGGTGGCTCTAGATTTCAGGGTTTCATAAAGTTGTAGCGAGAGCAATGTGATGGTTAAAACGAGTCACGAGATTGATGACCCATCAAAATTTTCATGGTCACAAAAATTTTTGTACCCATATGGTTGCTCATTTCTATGACTGGATAATATTTAGGATTGGAACTTACAAAACGTAACCTCAACCTACACAACTTACTATTTCAAGTGATTTATCGAGCATACATAACACATGTAAGCGTATCAATTTCTCCGTGACAATATCCTCTTGCAACTCTACCACTTTCATCCGCACCCGACCGGTATAGTCTTCTGACTGTGATCTCAACGAACCAAAAACTAACACTCCCCGCTGGGATTAATTACGCGGAAGTACATATATTATACGTTTTCCGTGCTTATCTTTCTTTCTACTACTACAGACAACACAGCTCATTTCAAATCTCACCTATTCAGATAACAGTCCGCCAAAACGCCGTTCTCTTATCCGCGTGCCAGAGCATATTTAGGTGGCGAAGGTGTGTGGCGAATGGCGTGGAATGGATCGGAAGGAGCATGATGTGTGGTGGTGGGCGGACCGGTGAGGTGGAGTCAATGGTCAGGAGTAGCGAAATAGTTCGTGGATACATTAGTTCGATCCACCATAATATGATCAGTGGCGGAGCAAAGAAACTTTTCCTAAAGGGCCGAAAAACTTTTCTAAATCTTTCCAAAACATGTATTCACAACCTTCTCTGTGGGTTTCTTTCATATACAATGGGTTAGCTCACACTCAATTACGTCCTAGGATACAGAGATGATATACAGCTCTAGTCTTTGATTTAGATTTCGTTTTTATGTCTGGCCGTGAGAGAGACAAACACTCATAATTATCTGTTATTCCTTCTTACAATATGATCATTTCATCGTTCTCTTTCTTAACACTAATCTAGCGCCTAATATTTATAAGCGGGGCGGTCGCGGACAAACCGAGATCTTGGTACTTCCGTGCTAAACGCTCCGCCCTTGGAAATGATGGCACATGAACTCGTCGAGAAGAACTCACCTTAATCCACCGCCACCTCAGGTTTAAGAATAATGAAAACGTGTAAGGTGGGAAGATGGTGGCTCTGTGGAGGCTATCGCAGAAAAACTGACAGGGTTTAGGTATTTGAGTGATGGTGGCATAAAAGTGTCCTCGGATATGTCTCTGATCTGGATTTTTAGCGAGTTTTTGTTGGTTTATGTATACTCATTTGGCAGTGATTTTGTACATTTAAATTTTTTGATTTAGGCGCGTGCAAACACTTCACATCTCTTACACACTCATTATAAGCTATTGTAATATCACCGCATGTGTATGGCCACGACATAAGAGTGCTCCCAATCCGCAAAAATAATAGTGAGTGCAGATATCAAGTTCTCCGCTTTATATAGTAGTGACAAATGACTTTACACAATAATAAACAGGCGTTACATGATACTTTCATCTCATAGGTGCTGTCTTGTCCCCCTGGTCCAAACATTAAAAAGATGGAAAAAAAAAAAATAAAAGAACAAATAAGACAATGAATGGGTAGTGAGGCCCACGAGCAACGACCAAGAGACATGAAATAAGACCAAATGAAGTCTGTCTTTTGGGATTGATCTTCGTTATCAAGCGACAATGTGTCTCTGACGAGATTTAGTACAATAACTAAGCTTGACAAACTTCTCTGTCGCCCCCTAGAGCGGGCCGGAAGTCTTTTGTGTTGAATCCTCCAAGTTGATATGTTAATTTTGATTGGGAGACTTTTATTCCAACTAAAAGGTTGCGGGATAAAAGGATAATGTAGAGTTGTAATATGGCTACGTAAACTCTTGATTGTGAACAACCTGCACTTAAGGTGCATTCCTAAGTGTCCTGATCTAATGAAAGGCAAAGGTTGGAAATTAAGGAATTAAGCTCTTAGAAGCTCATTTTGTTCAGCCTGTGATCAAATACGCCTAGTCCAGGCCCAAAAAATGATAGCCGAGGACCGCGTGAGGTGTTTAGGCTATGGAAGTTGATGGGCCGGTAGCGGTGTTGGTTAAATGCGAGATTATGCGATACCAAAGGAAATAAATCAGGAGTTTGTATCAAGTGATAGATGGGGACTCACAATGGCAGTAGGTTTGGGAGCTCGATCAATCACTAGAATTCAATTCCAACCGGAATAATCTAGGGAAAGAATCACAAAGCAACGGGCCTCCAATCAATAGATCAAGCAAAATGCGTGTTGCTTCACCATTACCCACTTTACGTTTAAAGATTGATTCAAGGTTTAATCCGTAAGAGTGAAGGTCTTCTTTCAGCATAATAATATGATGGAATTGGAAGTTCATAATGTGTTATTTATGATATAATTATAATAAACCGAACGCAAACGAAAAGCATAAATAACAATAACTTGACATTACTTAAGTAATTTGTTAGTTTCACACAAAACTTGTCAAAAAGATTTTGGTCATCATCCTTCCATTAAAAGCTAGACGAAATACATTCATCGGGATTAAGAATGTAATTTCTTTTTCTTTATCTCCATTATCATTATCATTATCATATATCCTAAAGAGCATTACAAAAACGACCAACGGCTGTGTCGTTTTGGTTGTGGGCTTATTTAAGCCTGGTCACTTTGGTCCAGTCCATGAGACTATTCTTTATCTCAACACCGTCCCAGTTATTTACATCCAGAACCATCCTTCATTCATCTTCTTCATCTAGAAATTGCAAGCCAGCCTTCATTCATCTAAAAACTGCACCAAGTTTCCAAACTTCATCATAAAAAAGTCAATCACTGCACCATAAATTGTCAAGATAATTATCAAAAATCAACGGTATGAGGAAGAAGATGGGGAAGAATGATCCAAATATATTTTACAAATCCGAGTATTAAGTTAAACAGCTTTGGGTACACTATTTGTCGGATTAGCACACGTCGATAGTGATTTCAAGGTCTTAATTTCATTATCCTTTTTATAATTTTATTTTTGTTTAAATCCCTAATTTATTACTTGGGGTTTTTATTTTTATACATACTTTTAGGATGTTGATGTTATTGTTAAACCTACGAATCATGCTGAGTGTACTCTTAAAGAACGACCTATCAAAAGTAAGTACCCCCTTTTTATTAGTATTTGATGTTGATTTTATAAATATTTGTTTATGTATGTGTGTTAGAGATATTTGGGTATATGTTTGCAGTTAGGCCACATGCAGATATGGAGTATTGTTTACATGCTTTGGCTAGGAGGTTGGCTATCACAAGTAAATGGACGGTACGGTTTTCGCTTTTTTATACCTGTTGCTTAAATGTTTTTGTTTGTTGGTTTTGTTTATAGTAGTTTTTAAGTTTAATTGTCATTAGTTACTTGAAGTGTGTTTGGTTATAGCAGTGAGTTGTGATTCTTATTAACAATGTCAATGCGAATATATATGAGATGTGTTAGTATAATGGTGGATATAGCAGGGAAAGTATTTCCTTACTTGGAGATCATTGATTTTCTTCATGCACTCCTTATGGTTTTTTACTTTTGTGTATCTGGTATAGTCATGCACTGTAGCCTTTTAGGTGTGCATGTTGATGTGTGTTTCATAACTTCTATAGCTACGAGTTCGTCACCTTTCTGTAGTTATCGTTTGTCAAACCTGTAAACTAGACGGAGGTCAACCACTGACCAATATTTATAGTTATAGATATTGAAATCCTTTTGACCTATAACTTTAGTAGTATGAATTTATCTAATAATATAAGATGGTTGAGGTGAAAAAGAGGTAATATGTTCTTAGATTTCTCAAGTACTCAAATGGTACATTTATTCCAGGTTATGCCGTTATCATCATTTTTATCAGCGAATAGATGAATGTGCCCTTTTTTAACGATTGTTATTGTGTTATGTGTTTGACAGTAAAAAGAGGTGCAGAGTCAACCATCGGTACGTTTGAAACTTTAAGACTGCAAGAACGAGCAGGTGGCTACTCAATGCAAAGGTAAACTAACAACTTATAAGACCCGCACAACCGTAACAAAAATTAGCAAACACAACAGGTAACATAAATTAGAAAATTAACTGGTGTTTGTTAGAGACGGGCCAAGATTTACCACATAACTGGTGTTTGTTACTATGATTCAAAAGAGATCTCTGATTTTGATCCTCAAACCTTCGCTTTCGTTAGTCTGTAGTGTCAATGGAATTAGAATTGTACCACGCCCGAATTTGATAGGAACCGCGGCAACTAAATACCCTTGACGTTGATTATGGAAATTGTCACTCAATACATTAAATTTTCACTTACCGATGCGTTAATTAGTTTTAACATTATGTTAAAGTGGGTCAAAAATAGGTGCTTGGGATAGCTTAATGAATGTGCGCTACTAGCGAAATTGAAGTTGTGATTCGTGGGATAACATTATGTTTAATATCGTCATACAAGTGGCACTTGAAGTCAACTTATAAATAACAACAGAAAGACAACAAAGAAAACACCTTTTTAGCCTTTGATAGTTATTTTCTGTTATATTAGCAATAATGCATGTATTAGATTAGTCTTAATGATCTCGGTTTACCGAGTACTTTCTTCCATGATGAACTGTTGGTGCGAGTCCTTTTTGAAAACACATCAGAAAGGGGACTTGCGGGAAGAGGAATTCTGTAATGTTATCAAGGGTATAGATGAATTTAGTTGATTTGATTCTGGCAATAAACAATGAAGTAAACTGTGAATGCCGGATATTCCTTTAAACCCAACATACTCATTAATTTAGCTTATATTCTTTTCATTGTAGATGAATATGATGATCAAATATTTTGCGCCTCATTTTGCATTATTTAGGATTGGTTATATAATTAGAGAATTTTCATGATTACATAAGTGATAAATTGATGCATACGTTATCCCGGAGTATGTAAAGTATGAACGAAGCTGCACTATTGCATGCAAGTAATAATGTAGGCAAGAGCAATAATGATCAATCCAAAATAAGAAATAGTCAAACAGTCGTTGACGGGGTATTTAAAAAGCAATGGAACACATAATTAGGATAATGTGAGTGTTGTAAAGTCCTCATTCGGTGCAATAGATATAAAGGTATTGTTGATGTGATCTTCACATAAGAAAACGGTGTGTGAGTCAGTGAGTGTGACAAGTATATAAGTTTTCTTTGTAATGATTAAGTGCAAAACTTTAGAACATCAAGATGCAAAACAATAAAGCTACAACTTAGGAAAGTCATGTGAAAATTTTAACCAGTATAGGCCTAACTAATATTCGTATCCAATATTTATGCAGTGAGAACAACGACCTTTAGACAGTTTTCGCTGCGAAGAACAAGCTTCTCACGGCTGAGCTAAAGGAGCCGATGCCGACGTATTTAACCCGGTGGAGAGAATCCGTGACGGCTTCGCTCGCTTTAAGAAAGAAAAATATGTGTATGCAAAGGTCATTGATTCAATGGGTTCTTAAAAGAAAATCAACGGATTCTGATCTCGAGGATGCTGACTTTGATGGTGATGGAATTGTCGTGTAAGTCTGCAAAACCGATTTAACTATTCAAGTGAAAGATCATATGATGGCTACACAACCCCGCCGAGAGCCAAGAGAAGTAAGCTTAGGTTGCACATGTTAGATCCGATTCCAATTCAACTTCTAATGTTTTCACTTGCTGTAACTTTTGGTATACATTATAATAAGAGTGTCAATAATAATCTTCGCTAATACTTGCTAAAACTTTGACTTGATATCTTTGGTCTCAAACTTGAAATTGTAACTATATACATGTAATGAATTTCAATAAGAAATATTTTGTTGGTTTGTTATGGTGTTTCCTTATTCAAGATGGTGTTTATATGGTATAATCTTCAAATAAGTGCTCTGAGTCATGTTTTTCTGGTATGCAATCTTACATCCAGATGATTTTCCCTAAGTACACATGTTTTTTTGGCATGATTTTTGAATACATATTCCTCTTGAAAGCCTTCTAGCCAAACATCCCTTAAGATAAAGTTAATCCCGCCGCAACGCGCGGGAGAAAATCCAACTTGTTATTTACTAAACGTCAGACACATCTTTTGATAAAATCAATCCCAAACACTTCATTTGTTTATTTCATTCTCTTCTTCTCACCGCCTCACTACCCATTCATTGTCTTATTTTCACCACCTAAAAAACACCTAAACCTCTTATTATAAAATCACTTTCAACTACTATATAAATGGAATTGATTTGCACACTTATTTTTTTTATTGGGACACTCTTTTCTGTGCATAACATGCGTATACAATATGCTTTAACTGCCTGTAAAGTGAATGTCCCAATCAAAAATTTAAATGTACAAATCACTAGCCAATGAATATACATAAACCCATCATAAAACTCAAAACCAATCAACATAAAACCCAATAAACAACTAGCCTATCAAAAATCCCAGCTACATAGGGAGCAATTATATCAAAACCCCTAATATTTTGTGTTTTGAAATTTAAATTGTTTCGCCCCTCTTACGAAAAAGTTTCAAGCTCCGCCACTGATCATATCTATGGTGGTCGGAACTATGACCACAACTATTCGCTACCTCCACCATCTCCACCCTCCGGCCGCCCCCACCACCACCACCTGCCTCCTCCATCCCACCGCCATTCGCCACACCACCTTCGCCAACTAACATGATGGCCGGTTTAAGGTTTTTGGGACTGTTTCTATCAAAATGACTTTTCGTAGATAAAAAAGATAGCGAAAACATAATTAAATCGTTAATCCTGAGGAATGTAATATGTTTGACCTCTACTAACGGAGAGTGGTGAACTGGTGATTGCTAAAATTTCGGAAAGTGATATTTACTGTGTAAATTGACGAAAAACAAAGATATATTTAGTAGTTTACTTTTAAATCCATCTAAAATATAACCAAGTCAAATGACAACTATAGGATACAAAAATTTTTGTGACCATGAAAATTTTGATGGGTCATCAATCGTTACTCGTTAAACATCACATGAATACAAACTTTATGAAACCCTGAATCTAGAGCCACCTTTGTAGAGTCGTTTAGTGAACATTATTGTAACTTTAATCTATTGAACACAGATATATTATTATTCCTCTATAGTGGCATATTGCTCTTATAATGTTTTTTCTTCTAGTTGCACTGAATCTAACTATCATCATCCATTCGTCGCCAATCAAGGTGTATACAAATTATAAAAAACACATATATTGCATCTTTTTTTTTTACCTTTTTTGGCATTCATGATTCATGCATGCAGAAGTATGTTATATGCATCTTTAGTTTTCGTCCAGATGCTAGCTAACGTACGTACTCTCCTCTCATACAAGTAATTACGTAATGTCCGCGTTGCTATGTCCAGTTATGCAATAATTGGAAGCTAATTCGTGTTAAAACTTCCTTGAGCCATAGTTTAAGCTCGCTAGTGAAAACGCCATACAAGAAATTACGTAAAGAACTTTTCGAAAACGAACTAACAAAAAAGGATGTTGTAAACAACAGGTGGTAGTACTACAAAACAAGTCCATGCGATGATAACCCAATGGTAAAAACATGTAACATACTACGGGGTTTAAACTATGTTTACATGCTCTTTGTAATCATGGTGAATGTTAATCGTGTGCTTAGTATCAATTTAACTTCTAGTTCTTTGTCTTCACTTTATGTGATTTTTCATTCTTTTTCCTATCAATCATTCAACCAATGCAGTAGCTAGTCGTAGATTTGGTTTCTATTATAGTTAAGTTACTTGTTTAAATAATCAAACGCCACCATATCATCAATCATTAAACTTTGCATATTTAAAGTTATATAGTGGCACTAGGGTCAGCTCCATGAATTATTAATTCCTATTTATCTTAATGAACGACATTATGTAAAAAATCGACATGATTCGAATGAACCTAGACATGTTTCTCTAGATGGTTTCCAAGAGCTAACATAAAGATTCATTGTATTTGGACATCTTACAAACAATTAACCTGCAATGTAAACTTATACTAAATCATCGTTTATGTTTCTTCATAGGCAGGTCTCATGTATCATGTGATTTGCTAACTTATTCATTTAAAAAAAAGTTGTATTAGAAATGTGACAGACTTTATCGTGACAAGTTTTCAATATCGCATTATGCACGATGAACCTAGACCATAACGAATGACCCTGAGAATAAAAACGCCAAACCCATTTGAACAAGAGGGCTCGATTAAAAGCAAGGTAACTCGACACCCTGAGACCTCCATTATGCTTCGAAGCCAAGACCTTATTCCAACCAATCCAAGCCATTTTCGTACCGTTCCATCAACTCCATTAAAGAAGTTTCTACGGATAGATTCCAGCTTGTTAAGAACACCGATAGGAACTTTGAAAACACACATGTGATAAAAAGGAATCGAAGTGAGAACCGATTTAAAGAGAGTTAAGCGGCCACCAATAGATAGGGTATTAAGCTTTCATTTGGATAAACGAGAAGAAAGCTTAGAAGTAACCGCGTCCCATAACTTAATTTTAGACATATCATCTCCCACTTTGACACCAAGATAACTAACTGAAGGGAGTAGCAAACGTTGAGCATCCGATTAAACGAGCGACCTTTTCAACATCCCTCCGAGTAAACGAGCGACCTTTTCAACATCCCTCCGAGTAATACCAATACCCATAAGCTTACTTTGTGAAGATTTATTTTGAGCTTTCATTGTGCGATGTGCCCATAAGACATGTGATATTTCTTCCAGCCAATTTTTTGCTTCTTTCGTCCAACCGTGCCTTGATTCCTTCACCTAAACTCCTATTTTCCCTTTCTACCAAGCCGTTGGCTTGAGGATGCTTAACGGAGGCAAAACACTGGCGGATACATAGCTTCTCGCACCAATATTTAAATGGGTTATCTCTGAACTGTTTTCCGTTGTCAGATATTATTTCTCATGGGAGACTAAATCTACACACTATGTTGTCCCACACAAACTTCTTAACCTGGGCTCCCGTTATAGTTGCCACCGGCTTTGCTTCTATCCATTTGGTGAAGTAATCAATTGCCACTATCAGGAACTTGACTTTTCTGGGACCCTCCGGGAAGGGTCCAGCTATGTCAATCCCCCATTTGTAAAATGGCCATAGGGATGTGATGGGTGTTAGCTTCTGCTGCGGGTTCCTTGGCACGGGGCGATGGACTTGGCAGCTACTGCATTCCCTTATCAAATTCGTAGCGTCTATGTGCATAGTTGGCCAGTAATATCTTGATCTTAAAGCTTTTGCCACCACGAATCTTGGACCGGAATGCATGCTACATGACCCCTCATGGATCTCCCTCAAAACGTAGTTTGCCTGCAACGGCCCAACATATCGCAATCACGGCCCGAGGAAAGATTTTTTGTACATTATTCCATTTGTTATGGCATATCTACCTGCCTTGCGACGTATGGCTCTTGCCTTCCTCTTTTCTTCTGGAAGAATTTCCTCTATGAGGTATTCATAGATTAGAGTCATCCATGTGCGTCCTTCTTTTTCTACTACCGCTAGTACTTCATTTTCATCTATTGATTTTTCCTTGAGTTCTTCTACAAGTACTTGCTTGCTTAGATGGGCGAAGCTGGTAGATGTCATCTTGCTTAGTGCGTCTGCTTTTTTGTTTTCTCCTCTAGGTACTTGTTTGATGGAGAATTCTTTAAAAGCGTTGGATAGGTTTTTTACTTTCTCCAAATATTTGATCATGCCTAGCTCTTTTGCTACGTAAACTCCATTTACCTGATTGGCTACAAGTTTGGAGTCTGCATTTGCTTGAAGATTTTTTACTCCCATTTGTTCGGCTATTCGGAGGCCAGCTATCAGGGCTTCGTATTCTGCCTCGTTGTTGGTAACATTGAACCTGAACCTTAGAGCATATGTGAATTCCATCCCTTTCGGATTCGTAATTATTAAGCCGGCTCCGAAACCTTCTATGCATGATGATTCGTCCGTGAATAATATCCATCGGTCCGGAAGTTCTTCCTTGTCCTCTATTAGCGTATCCAGAGGGTCATCTTCCGGACGCTCTACAATGAAGTCTGCTAGAATTTGTCCCTTGACTGACGTTCTTGGTCTGTAATGAATGTCATGCTCTTTTAGCTCAAATCTCTATTTGAGCAATCTTCCTATCACCTCCGGATTAGACAGCATCTACTTTATTGGTTGGTATGTGATTACAACTATTGTGTGTGCCTGGAAATATCTTTTTAGTCGCTTGCTAGCACTTACCAGAGCAAGTATTAGTTTTTCCATTGGAGTGTGGTTGACTTCCGGACCCTGTAATGCTCGGCTAACAAAGTAGATAGGCGTTTGCTTCCCGTCCATTTCCGTCATTAGGACCGCACTAATGGCTTCCTTTGCAGCCACCAGATACATGATCAGTTCCTCTTTTTCTTTTAGTGCGGTTAACATGGGTAATTCAGCTATTAATTTTTTCATTTGCTTAAATGCCATTTCTGCTTCCGCGGTCCATTGGAAATCGCTTTTCTTTGTGCACTTTAGAGTTTTAAAGAATGGCAAAGATTTTTCTACTGATTTAGACAGAAATCTGTTCAGGCTTGCCAGCTTCCCATTTAGTCTCTGCACTTCCTTCAAACACTTTGGAGATGGTAAATTAAGGACCGCTTCTACCTTGTCCGGACATACTCTTAGTCCGTCAGCGTCCACTTTGTACCCCAGGAAGGTGCCTTCCCTCATTCCAAAGGCGCATTTTTTGGGGTTTAACTTCATGTTTATTTCTCCAAGGGTCTTGAACGTTTCTTCTATGTCACTGATCACTTCTTTTTCCGTACGGCTTTTAATGACTAGGTCGTCCACATATACTTCCAAGTTTCGGCCGATTTTTTTTGGAAGGCCTTATCCACCAGACGTTGATAAGTTGCTCCAACATTTTTTAATCTGAACGACATTTTTGAGTAACATAATATTCCTTGGCTTATGATGAATGCTGTCTTTTCCTTATCCTTTTCTGCCATTTTTATTTGATGGTATCCTTTGTATGCATCCAGGAAACATTTGAAAGGGTACCCGCCGAGGGACTCTACCTTCCAATCTATTTCTGGTAGTGGATAGCCATCTTTGGGGCACGCTTTGTTTAAGTCCTTGAAATCCACGCACATTCTCCAACTGCCGTCATGTTTTTTCACCATTACTGGGGTTGATAGGCAACTGTGGTAATGGACTTTTTTATGATATCAGCGTCCACCAGCTTTTCTACTACTTCATAGATTGCTTTATTTCTTTCAGGTGCTTGCCCTTTTTTCTTTTGCCCAACGGGTAGGCATCCTTCACGGATATTTAGCATGTGCTCAGCTATGTGCCACGGAACTCCAGTCATATCTGGTGGCTTCCAGACGAATATGTAAAGGTTGCGCCTTAGCAAACCGCACAGCTCCTTCCGTCCTTCTTCTGTCAACGTAGAGCCTATCGCTATAGTTTGTTCTGGGTATTCCGAGTGGATTGCCACCTGGATCTTTTCTTCTGTAACTTGGTTGATCACGAGCTGCGGCGCCCTGGTCCTGAAACCATTGTGCATTCTAGTGGAATGATCATGTTGCTCCGTAGTGTAACCGCTCCGCCTGCTATTGGGAATTTTAGCATTCCGTGGGCTGTGGACGGAACTGCCCGGATTCTCCTTACCCCTGGTCTCCCTATAATTCTGTTGTAGGGAGATGGTGACCTTACCACCAAGAAATTCATCAATGCGGAGGTTGAGTGTTCCTCATTACCTATCTTTACCAGCAACGATATTTTCCCTAACGACCATATTATTTCTCCACTAAATCCAACCAGTGGCGTGGTTGCAGGGATCATCTGGTTTCTGACTTCTGGGCGAAATCTATTGAAGCAATATTCATACAAGATTTTTGAGGAGGAGCCTTCGTCCATATACATACGGTGCACGCAATGTCCTCCCATTTCGGCCTTAATGATTATGGGACCCTCCGTCCCATCTTCCTCCCCTAAGGGTGGAAAAGAAATTACTAACTCAGGAGAGAAGGTTTGAATAAATTTTTGTTTGGCTACCTTATGCCATGGTTGTACCGTCAATATCGCCAGTGACTTGTCCTTTCCTAAGGTTTCCCTATTTTTTGTTGTCTTTGCCTGATCTTTTCCATTGCTTTGCTTCAATTCCTTAATTAGATGTGACAGCTTTCCAGCTTTTAACATTTCCTCTATTTTTCTCTTTAGGTGCATACACTCATCAGTGGTATGTCCTACTTCCCCATGAAACTCGCAGAATTTGCTAGCGTTTCTTTTTTCTACCAGGGTTGTCATTGGCGGAGGAGGCTTGAACTTTCCTTTGTCTAAAGCCAGGATCTCTTTTGGTGTTTTTGTGAGGAGGGTGAACCTGTCCTGCTTTAGTTTTGGCCTTTGTTGGTTCTGGAAGCCTCCCTTTTTGAAGTTCTGCTTCAATCCGGCTTCTTGCTGTTTCCATGACGAAAATGATTTCTTCCGTTCACAGTTTGAGGCCGCCACCTCTCCTCTGAGGAATGCTGTAGTTACCCTCATCATTTCGTCTACTGATTTTGAGATTTTATCATGTAGTCGTTTGATCAGCCCAGGATTAGTAATTCCATACATAAATCCAGAGATTTTCATGCATTCCGGAGCTCCCTTCACGTCACTGCATTCGAGCTTGTATCTCCGCACGAATTCCTCCGTGGATTCCCCATATCTCTCCTTGATATTGTGAATTTCAACCGGGTCTTTGATGCATTTTTTCTGCTAGAGGTAGTTCTCTAGGAATGCTTTCCTTAAATCATCATAACTATCAATGGACTCCTGTGGAAGGTCATCAAACCATACTTTGGCATTTCCAGTGAGTGTGGAATTGAACATATGGCACCACGTTGGCATTGCCCAATGTTCCGTCTTAGCGGCTGACTGGAAGATTTTTAAATGATCTTCTAGATCTTCACTTCCGTTATATGTTTTGATATGACTAGGAATTCGGGTTTTTGGAAAGTTAAAGTAATGGATCCGAGGGGTGAAAGGATCTGTTTCTTCATATACCCATGGTTGGGATAGGTCGTCCTCAATTCTCGACTTTTGCTTCTTTGGTTTCGACTTCCAGTGTCCTCCTGCGCTACCTTCACTTTTCGATAGTGCTTCTGTTCTTCGCGAGGACGTTCTTTTGTTATGATGTTTCTTAGAAGCAAATTCTGTTTCTCTAGAGCGAGAACTCTGGTAGCAGCTTTTAGTGTCTCTGTGGCTACTATGGTATGGCCGATGCCTTGAATCTCTTGAGTGTGCGGACACACTCTTCTCTTTGTCTCCTAACCTGTGGAATACACCATTTTCCAATCTTTTGAACACTGTTTTTCTTTTCGGACCCCTCTCCCTTGGTGACTTGGAACGACCGCGCCTTGGTTCCGGACTTCCGGACATACTACGAGCATGCCTAGATCCGAGCCTTTCCTTGAGGCTCCTTCTTTTGCTCGGTGTTCCTGACTCGAAATGTCGTGAGGTCTCTTCAAGTTAAGGTGAGCTTTTACTGCCTTGAGAATTTTACGGATGCAACCTTTTCCTCTGGATTGCACCTTTTTAGCTTTGATTTGGTAGAAATATGATTGTAGTTATTGTCTTACAGTATTCTGGCATGGGGATTCGTCAGAAATATAGGGCCTAGCCCAAGTCTTGCGAAGCTTTGCTACTTCACCATGCGTTATTCCTAACGATGGACGTGGGCTGGCTAAGTGGTGTATGCTCGTTTGTCGCTATGGTGAGTATTTGATTGAACGGTGTCATTTTATACACTTTTTCAGGGTTGTTTAACCCTAAAATCATGCATATATAGCCAAAAATATGGGCTACTTTATCGTTTCATTTTCAGGTATGTCTCATTTGGAAGGCATTGGAAGAATCTAACGTGACTTGGGCTAATTGGAGTAAGAAACAGTACAAGACTACGGGACCTACATCAACATTGATCAAGCATTTTCTCTATTAGTGGCTTGAGAGCTGTCACAAATATACAATGTGACGCCTGTCACTATAAGATCAAGACAGAAGTCACATAGATTCCACGACGGATACGTCTAAGAGCTTACCACCCAGCCTTTTCTAGAATATTCTCTTTCTTGACGGCGTCACGATTAAAACGCGACGCAGTCACAACGTTTTTCCTATATATACAACCCAAATTTAGGGTTTTGATGTGTGTTATGTTACAAATTAAAAAGAGGAGGTATGAACCCTAGTCCGTTTATGTAGTGTTAGGGAACGTATTTTGGCATACTAAAAACCCTCATTTTTACTTCCTCTAACCATGTTTTAATCAAAGTATGGTTTATTTAATCACTTTCCAATATATTCTTTGTGTTGTTTTTGTTCTATCTGTATGTCTTGCTTTATCTTTAATTATGCTTGGCTAAATCTTCTATTGTATTTATTTATGATTGTTATGATTACTTAGTAATGTAGTTCTTAGTGGTTGGTTCTTTGATGGATGTGCTGTTAGGCTCTTAGAAAACCAGCTTTTGTCTGTATCGATTGTTGTTATGTCGCTAGCGGAAACATGATTAGTGTAGAATAGGATACAATCGGGTAAGCCGTCCTTCAGTACTACCTTGCCCCTTAATAAGGTTGATCCACTTTTAATATCATTTCACATCGCATTTAGTGTACTCCTAGGGGGACATGTAATAGTTTTCAATACTACACTTTACGTGCTGCAGGTTGGCTCTAGCGGAATACTAACTAGACTGGCGGAAGTTTTTGTGTTGTAATTCTACGTTCATGACTGTTGGAATGTGTAGTTACAACTAGTCTCAATCACTTAAGGCATGTGACGTAACCGGTGAAACAACACATAGGATAAGCAATGCCTAGGGAATATGGCAGATGTTGTAAGATAACCTCAGGTCTTTTATATAAGATCGTAGAAAGAAGTATATAATATGTCTAATGTTCGACCTATAGCGTATGAATATATTAAGATTTAATAGCTAAAACTTAAATAATTCCACCTTCTCAATTATCCATCTGTTGTAATGCTTTCCATAAATTACTGAAAAACACAAATCTTCCGCTCAATACATGACAAACCTCCATTCGCCACCAATTATGAATTCTGATAGTACACACTAAAAAACGATGTCAAGCCTTTTATACAGCTCTAACTCTATTCCTACAGATGCGATTTGTGATACGTGTATCATCAACTCACACTACTGTCTTGCCACTCCAACTACATAACTATCTTACACACACGTATTTAGTGTTGCTATGCCTAGGGAGTTACGTAGAAAACTTCTTATAGAGTCCTATACAGACGAGCGCCACATACCAAGTGTTTATAGGCAGCAAACCAAAAACCTGACCGCATAGAGGGAATTAGTAGAGGTTTTGATGTAGTTGATACCCTGAGTTCTAACGTTTTCTTGAGAATCGATCTTTCTTTTTATTTAGGTTAAAGCGAGAATTTTAATTTCCGTATGTATATTAAGTGTTAGTCTCGCAAAGCACCATGTAATTCGCATACATAACAAATAAGAGCAGAAAGCTCATATATAAGCCCTAGCTAATGTAAGTGTATGTAGCCTGTGGAAATCAAGGGATGAGATAGAAAATGAGGACCTGAGTAAAAAAAAGAACTATGGAAATTAGGTTACGCATTAATGACACGCGTGTGGAAGATATAAAATATCTACAAAAAAAAAATGTATAGTCCCCAATAATCTCTTCTATGGTATTTCCGTTGAAATATAATATTCTAGAAATGGTTTGAATTCTAAGTACTAATGTTCACGGGCTCCTCCACCTTGCAGACGATTATTGCTACCCTTTATAAAAGGGAATATGTTCGTCAAATCTAGAAAGTCAACTCAACTCAACGAAATATATTTCTAGAAAGAATATTATAAATCTAGAGGGCCAGTTCTGCTCGGTGCTGTAGTCGAGCGAGACTAGAACAGTGCTTCCCTGTTCTGATGTGATTGGGATATTAGAGATTAAGATTTGCAACTGTGAGACAATCGTGCAATGTCAACACTCTCCGCGCCATGTCGAGCGAGAAGTGTTAGTCTTTCTATTACCCATAGCAATCCACTCAGTTTAGTCTGTGATGGTGGGCATAGGAGCACATTTTCTACTATTGGGCTTGCCTAGAATTTTGAAGGCCTTGGCTAAACTTGGGATCTTTGAGTCTGAAACTATGGACAATATTAGAGTTATCAATACCATGTCCGCAAGTTGAAGGATCACGTACATTCTCAAGCCGTACAACATATTACACAATATCATTTACGACACCCCAGCAGCATCTCGTCATTAGAACTCTTGAAGGACGATGTACACGCTTATTTTTGTACATTAAGTATAATTAAGGTTAACATATATCCCACCAATGTTGGAGTAGTCTCTATTTCTTCAGAACTCCTTGTCCGTACCTCCGCGAGGAATAAATTCTTATGTAGGAAGATGTATTTGCTCATTGTTTTATCTTGTTACTCCCCCTGATGTTGAATGATATAGACATGTTTTTAAGGACGTTTCATAAGCATTTGCCAGTGTTTTGGATCTGTGACTGTCTTAATCCTGTTAACATGTAATGGCATTTAGTTCTATTGTCATGCTCTAGAGCTGAGTATTTGAGCCATTTCTATTCATTTTTGAATTTGAGTATACTTAAGATCAGTTACGCTTGGCATTCGATTGCGTCTTAAGTACTTGAGATCATCTTGATATTGACCTTCCATTGCATTCATCTGTGTGCTCTTCGCGAACAATCCATGCTCATACTTGTTAATGCGATTGTTTGTGATTGGCTCGTGTAGTCATGTTCATAGTCAATGTCAATCAATGCTTCTCCCAAAGTAGTATCTTTGATTCTGTTTTGATTGACTTTGAGGAATCTGTTTGTAATGGATTGGGAAGTTGGCTAATAGTCGAACGTCATTTCTTGATAGCATTGATGCGATGGACTATCGCATGAGAAAGCACAGATGATGTGACTCGAGCAGATGTAGGTGATTGTGGATTTCACGGATGTGATTTCGCTTCAGTATGCAGAGCTGGGTTGATCACACCTAGAGTATTGTGTCATAATGAGGTCTATTCTACTCACTGAAAGTAACGTACTCGAGTTTAGCAAGAGTAGAGGAGAAGTGAATTTGGCTTTGTAAGTCAGTGCAATCTTGATGTTCGGTATGGTAGTAACCTCTGGGTGTTCCCGTTTTATAGATATTAGAAGTACGTGAGTGAGCTAGTGATCTAGAGTAGTATGCGCAAATGATATCGCTTGACAGGGGTTTTGCTAGCTGTCACAAGCGTAGAGATTCTCTAAAACATCGATGTATTAAGCATTTACCATGCCCTTGCTATGTAGCTGATTATCACAAAAGTCTAGAAGCATGGAGATGTCACTAGTAAGTAGTGAATATGATAGAGGACTATCTTTAGTGATTTTAGTGATCAAAAAGAAATTTGTTTTTTTTTCGATTTTCTGGATCACGCAAAATTGAGTATCTAGTTATCACTATGACTATGAATTCTATATGAATTCTTCAGCAGATCAGCTCATGCTTACCAACTTGCAGCTTGTTTAGTATGTTGGACTTCAATGCTCAGAGGAATTGTCCATCGTCCACTGTGAATACATTGTAATAATAGTGTATCACTCGGATATGTTCTTGTCCAATGATGGCTCTTGTTAAGGACTTCTCCAGTGGTCTGTGAGGACTCTTTTGTCTATAGTCTTGGCTGTAACTTTGTATTTGGTGTTTTCAATTAGGTATTATGTGACATTGTGTCCCTATATTGAGATTTATGACTTGTTGATCTGTCTTCTTGGATAGATAGACTCTGCAATTTGTGCACTTTTAGGTTTTAGTTAATCGGAAGTCTGAGGCTTAAGAGGCAGTACGTGCCATGCAGTATTCAATATTAAACTATCTCCGGTGAGCTGTGAGAAACGTCAATAGATAGTGATCGTGTAGTCTACGTGAATCCTCAAATCGATGGACAAGTAATTAGCATGTATTGAGTGTGTAAAACCTAGATTGGCTGGGGGAAGGAGGTTGTGTTGCGAGTTGTGTCACTGGGTCCTATGGACGTATCTGTGCTTCAATGATCAACAAGATCATGCATTCCTACTGTTGTATGATTTAGATGTGAGTTATGTATTGACCAGGATTGTCTAAGCATCGCATTAAGTGTTTTTTTGGAGCTGGCTTCTTTCTTTATGCAACGGCCTTTTTCCATTAGCATTTTATTTTGTTCATTCTAGTCAATACGCTCTGTCATATGTGAGGAAGATAATAGGAATAGATGAGGCTCTATGGGAGTGTTTAAAAGAGTAGAGAAGATAAGGGCTCTAGGAGCCAATGGACAAAAGGTTCAACCATAGGGTTTGTTTGGTTTAAGGTTAAAGGTGGTATGGTGAGAGCCAAAGTAGTATCAATGTTAGTGTTTGGATTGAGTTGTGAAGGTTGGGGTGAGGTCTCATTGGAGGAAAGGTCAATGTAGTTAATTTTGACTAACTTTCTTGAAGGATTTTGGGTTGAAAAACAAGCACTTGATGTCATGGAATTTTTTTGAGTGTATAGAGATGATAAGAAAGAGAGGTTTGTAGCTATTGAGGTGTGAAGATGATGGAGGTTTAAGTCCTAATTTGTAGTGAAGATCCATGCAAGAGCAATTAATGCTTAAACCACTAGAAAATGCCTAAACATAATCATTATATAGCAATGTAGGTCAAACAAGGCAAAACCAACTACTTAGCTGCAATGAGACACTCCTATTAGACATATTTATGGGCTTGGTTAAAGAAGTGGTGACCTCAAAATCGTAAAAAAACTCTCTGTAGAACCGGCTGGCCGGTTCCATTGAACCAATGGCACCGGCTTGCTGCAAACAGCACCGGCACAGACAGGAGGAAATTTTAAGATATGATTTTTTTATATAAGTTCATTAGGTTCTAATGAATCTCCTAAAGGTTGAAGAACCTAATTTTAGGGATGTCTAAGGAGATAAAGGACCTAGAAGAAGTTCATACTTCAATGATATACTATTACGCCAAACGCTCCCTTAAAGGCATAACAATAAAATTTAGTTATGCTATTTCTTAAAAGTCATATGCTAAGGTACTTATAAGGATAGCTTAACACAAGTTTATTTATTCTAGACATGATTAATGAGCAAAGGGAGAGTAAAGAAAGCATAGAACATAAATTCTTGATACAACCAAACGTTCTTATACAACTAGTGAGAGCGAAAACCTACATAGACATTATCCGAATTGTTTTAAAACATTCATATCAAGCATACCATACGAAGAGAAATAATCCACAATTCACCAAATAACACACATAGGTAGAAATTGTTTTAGAGGCACACCAAGATAATTTCCCGAGTAGCATACCCTACTTTTTCTTGCATAGATAATAAAAGAGGCACTTGAACAATCCTTAGTTTGCTTGAATTCCGGGGATTCTCCTCCTTCGATAGGTGGAAGTTGGTTAAGGTAGGGAATAGGGTCAGGAGTGTAGTTATCAACCGAATCATTTTCCACTCCTTGGTTGGTATTTGGTGTTGGTGGTGAATCGAAACTGGAGTTAGAAGGACTTGGAGTTGGAAGACGGGGCCTTTTACCCTTGCTTTTGAAACAGAAGACTCTTTTGCTGGAGAGAGGAATCATCACATGGTTCACAAGATGAAATTCATTGGGCAAAGGATAAGGGTGAGTGGTTTGAACGTGCTTGAAGAGTCTAGTAAGAAGCATGGCATAAGGGAGATTCATTTCACTACTTTGGGTCACACTTATCATTCGATGAGCAACGTAGTAGGCAAGATTGAAGGGCTTCTCATTGACGAGGCAATAAAGCATACAACACAAGCATGCGTTAGGATGATCTTTGTGTCCGCTGAGGCTTATGACATTTTTGCTGATGATGGTTTCCCATTTTTTGAATACTCCTTTCATTTCGGTGCTAATCATTTGGAATGGATCGAGAGCGACATTAACACCTTTGATTTTTTGGAATTTGGGTTTGGTTCTTTCATGGAACAAAGCATCACGAATCACGGATGGTTCTTCGTGAGGAGGAGGGTAAATGTTAGGATGAGGGTCACAACTTCTAAGGAGGGATGAGATGGGCCATTCGGAAGTGTAAATGCACACGCCTTCACCCGGAATTTTGAGAATCCGAGCAAATTTTTCAAGAGTGAGAACGATTTCAACATTGTCGATAACAAAAGAAATGGAAAGAGTTCCGTTAAGGTTTTGAATGAGGCGGACACTTTTGTAGAATTGTAGGACGAATGTAACACCCCCAAAAATACAACAATGCAGCGAAATACCACATGGGGTGCTACTTCATAATACACAGTGCTAGATACTAGAGAACGACCTCTAAGTGTCGTTTGAAAAGTAATCTCGTTGATTTAATCAAAATCTGAATTTGATATAACAAAATGTCCCATAATTGCATCACAATGAAAAGCTTGAATGTATAGACTCCAATGCACTTCAAGAAATCCGAGCATATAATTTACCTGAGAAAACATGCTTAAAAAGGTCAACATAAAGTTGGTGAGTTCATAGATTAGTTTAAATATGAATGTAATCCACTGTATCATCACAGTACCATGTAAAAATCCCAAAGATTTTATAAAGAATGCACGACACATTTTATGTCACCCAAAAGTACCAATCTTATCCCAAAGATTTTTATAAAGAATGCATGACAAATTTTATGTCACCAAAAGTACCAATCTTATCCCAAAGATTTTTATAAAGAATGCATGACAAATTTTTATGTCACCAAAAGTGTATCCCTGGCACCCCGTGCCTATTGATTTCCTGAAAATAATATATAATAATAGGACACAAAGAATTTTCCCGTGATAATCAACACATGCAGATCCAACAAAAACGAAGATTACATTTACACTAAGCTCATGACAACTGAAGCTCGACGATCTTTCTGCAATTCAAACTATATATTGCAATTTTAACGCCCATAATGGATGTCTAACCCATAAACACCTAAATTCGACATGCTATAACGTATCGTTCACGTGAATAGCTAGTCACACCACGGGGAGGTCGTTTCCGAATAGATCTATTAAATAACATTCTGCAGCTCACAATAGTGTAATTCCCACCTACAAATCTATTCAATTGCACCAGTTCATGACATGGGACTTAATTGGGTTATCGCTACTTAGGCAAACATGTAATCAATACTTGCGTCCAATTTATAAAACAAAGCATGTTGTGTCCATTTATAAAACGATGCATATTTTCATCCCAAAAATATATATAACCGTTATCCAAAACGAGTAAAAGTGAGGCTATGAAACTCATAATATCCTTTAAAAACAATCACATTGTTATAAGATTAACCACATAAGTAAAGAGTTTGTAGACAAGCATGTATTACCCCTCGCGTGTTTATAAACATTTCAAAAGATTGAAAAGCGAGGTATGAACTCACATTGATGATGAGGAACGATTGACAGAGATAGGCATGCTAATATGCACAGCAACGAACGAAGACGAAGCTGCGACCCGAGAAGATTCACTAACTTACGTCCTAAGTCCCACTAGCCTACGATAGATGTGTTTGGGTTTCCCATGAATATTCCACATCAACGCGACCACGTTGATAAAAGATTTTTTTTTTAGATTTAACGTTGTAATGGTTTGGTGGTTGGTTAAATAAATAAATTTAAAATATATGCAAAGTGTGTAATATATATTCTTCATATATTACTTATGAAAAATAACTCTTATATAATTCCTACCGTGAATTATATCATAAAAACGATCAACCCGAAGATTTATGTAAAGTATATAATAATTTGCAAGTATTATATAAAATGCGTGAATAAATAATTAAACCCAATTATTTCGACAGTGCATTCAATTGTAACAGACTTTGAATAAAAGCGAGGCAAATGTCCTTAAGGTTAATAAATAACAACCGATGTTTGTAATCGTTCATAATCATTATAAAATATAAATTAATATTTTATAAATTATGTTTCGTTCCTTTGACAAGTCGTATCCAAAACAGTCGTCTTAATGTAAAAATATAGTTTTTACGTCGATGTCAGTTTAATTGTATAGTTATATTTTTAATATCTTTTAAAATATAACTTAGTCTCTTTAATCGTTTTCTAAAATAACAGAGTTTTAGTGAATCGTAAAATATAGAAAATTAAATATAAATTTCATCATGAATTCACCTTTATATAACATTCCATTTTCGCAAAACTCGAACGTTTTCATATTCAATATATGTTGCAATTGTTAACAAGATGTTGAGTTAATATTTCAAACACCACGTTATCTAGATATAATATATATGTTGCAAGTATTCCGTTTCTAATTTTTTTATTTTTTCTTTTTCCAACTTCCGCGTTTTTCAGATATGACATATATATTCACAGTTATTATAATCGTAAACTCACTACAAAATAATAAATATGTATTAAATAACCATTAACCACCCTTTTGTTCCGATTTATACTTTATAAATCTCGTTAAAATTTTATATTCATAAAATTTTAAGATATATTTATTGTTAATTCACTTTAACCCAAACACACCCTTTCGGTAAATATGCTCACCCAAACACGCTCTTAGTGCGACACTGCTAAGCCAAACGCCCCTATTGCTGCCACTATACCAAACGCACCCTATTTAGTGTCCGCTGTCCCAAACAGCCCATTCGTCCTGTTAAACCCACAACCAAACACACCCTAATTTGTTACTAATAACCAAACGCCCCCTTAACTGTTTATATCAAACCAAACAGCCGCTTATTCGACTATAACAAATCCAAACGCACCCTAGTTGTTCTTAAACCGAACCAAACACACCCGTTTGGCTGTCAACCCCAAAAACAACCACCTCGGTGGCTGTGACAATACAACGGCAAAGGAAACCCCCGCTTGTGTGGTTTATAAAACCACACGCACCCTAATCTTTTGTAACAACCTATATCAACTCAAACCCGACACGAACACCCCCTCCCCCTCGGCTGTCCAACCCAACCAAACGCGCCCTAGTGGTGCAAAAACCCAGCCGAACGCCCCTAATGTGGGTGACAGAAAAATAGCGCACCCCTTGTGCTTTAATAGAAACCAAAACGCACCCTTTTTGTGATGTTATCGCAAACCACAACGCACCCTACTCGGCTGAAAACCCAACGCACCCTTGCTTCAAAACCAACCCGCACCCTTGATTCTATAACAAAACCAAACGCACCTGTTGTTGGTGGTTATAAAACCACGCGCACCCTTGGGAGGTGGCGGTTGTGGTGGTGGTTTCGGTGGAGATGGAGTGACGGAGTGATGATGATGATGATACGATGATGATGGTGGCGTGGCTGTGGTGGTGCGACTGCCGGAGAGAGGGGAGAAAGGAAAAATAGCGCGTGAAGGAGAGTGACATAGCGGGTTGGATAGATCGGCTCACGAGAATTATTTTTGGGGTTCACCAGAAAACTCCGCCGGAAAAGTTTTCCGGCGGTGGTTGGCCGGAGAAGGCGGCGGTGGTCGGTGGTGACAGGGTGGCCGGCGGTGGGGAGGGTGGAGAGAGGGGAGAGAGAATTATAAAGTGTGTGTGTATATGTGAGGGATGAAATGAGAAAAATTTATATAACTTTTTATTTATATTAAAACTTTAAATCCCAAGTGACAAGTGTTAGATACTTGAGGGA
>BQNB010046828.1:0-41251 GCA_026074375.1 Tanacetum coccineum
GAAATCTATGGATGCATATATCTACAATCCAACAATGATGATATTGTTGAATGATAAAAAACCCCGTGGGTATAACTATATTCATGATCACTATTTATAGGAGGGGAGTTATTTTGGATACCCTCCCTTCCTTGGATAGGGGGGACCAATCTCAACCCTCCATCTAAAATAGATCAAAGGCAAGGATTAAAATGATTTTTTAATTCAACAAACAAAAAAGGACGGAGGGGTGTTTACGTTATTTCCCCTCACACACCTACCACCCCTAATTCATCTCATCTAGATCTAGATATGTATTCTCTTTCTCTCTCATCAAACACACACACTAAAAACACATAGTTTTATACCGATCAGAAAATACACACACTAAGACACACACACAAATCAAAGATCATCCACGAATCGCATTAAAAATGAAAGAAAAAGATGTCGGTGATGTTGTTAAAGAACAAATCTTAACGATTAAGCTTAGAGCTAAAGATTCAAGTAAAAAGCTGATGAAATACAAGCTTAAATTCACTAATTCAGGTATAAAACACTTCATCTATGTTAGGATTATGAAAAAGACTCGGTCACCCCCGTGTATTGTTTAGTATAGCAAAGCTCGTAGTTAGAAAGTAAGCGTATGACTAATAGTATTGGGTCGGGCCTTTAGCCCACTTGTAAGCCCATACTCAAGCCCATTGGGGCATAAACACTCATGTATATAAACCCCTTTCCAGCCATAGGAAGGGGTTGGTTGTTCATTTTATCACAAAGCTTTCATTTGGTTTTTCTCTCACTAGAAACCTCACTTTCTCTCTCTAGATAATTTGCCAACCCAATCATCCATGCTTGTGTTATGATATCATGTATACTACAATTGGTATCAGAGCACATGGGATGATTAGCTAGATTGTGTGTGCGTTTCCTTGGTTAGTTTAGATCAAAAGTTTGGTTTTTGAAGGTTTATGGTCTTATTCTTGACACTCTTTGATTCTCATGTTTGTGATGTTAAAGTTAGTGTTTTTATAGTTGTTATAACCTTCTAGGACCAAGTTGTGCAAAAGAAACCAAGTAAAAACGTTCAAAAGGGTGATTTTTAGGTGTTTTTAGGTGAAAAAGTTCGTATTTTCTTCGTTGCGTTTTGACCTTCTGAGACATTCTTCGTTGCGTTTTGGTGAAGAAAGTACATTGCGTTTTGTCGTTTTGTATAGTACTATTGTACTGCGTTTTGTCTTATTAGAGGTTGCGTTTTGGTCGTTGCGTTTTGACCTTGAGGTTGCGTTTTGGTGATTGCGTTTTGACTGCAGGTTGCGTTTTGAAGACTTTCGTTGCGTTTTGACTAGGGGAGACTCTGCCCAATTTTTTAATTGGTTGCGTTTTGATCAAGTCTCAAGATTTCATTGCGTTTTGATCAAGTCTCAAGAGTTCATTGCGTTTTGATCAAATCTCAAGATTCTTCATTGCGTTTTGACAATTCTTCACTGCGTTTTGACTCATATTTCTCATTTCCTTTTGACAAAACTTCACTGATAATGTTTCATTAGCGAATAAGGACTTGTTAGGCAAGTGGTTAACGAAAAAAGACTAACGGTGCAAAATAGAGTTTGGAGAATTGCCATAATGCTCTTACTCTTGGGGATGTATAACATCAATATTTTATCCATATTTCCTCATAAGAACTCACATGTTGGGTATGTTTGGCGTACATGATTATGATTATTTTTTGAAAAAATAATTTATTTAAAATATAAGTTTTGTTTGGCAGAAGAACGTATAAGAGATTATAAAAAAAATAATCTTCCATAATCTCTTAAAATCAAATGCTACTTCATGTAGCTTATAATAATAATAATCTCTTTTCATAATCTTCATCTCCAGTTCCATCTCCAGTTCCAGCAACAGTTACTTTTACCAAACATACCCGTTATGTTGGTGTTTATAAAAAGAAATGCAGGGACAAGCTATACGTAATTTCATGTTGAAGAAATCATCCTAAGGATGATTTAGGATAGATTTTGGGGTTACCATTTTTACCACCTCACCTCCGAATCTCGTGTGTAGATATGTTCATACGTAAAACCACATCGCCGTAATATGAGGTTCACTTGTCAAAACCACACTTAGATAAAACAAATAATTAAATTAAAAGTTTTGATTTAAAACAATTAAAAGCAGTTTGCAATTTCAGATTGTCGTTAAATCTTTTCCATGTTTGGTCGATTTCCTTTTGGTTTTGACGGATTTTTTGTGTGGTTTTGATCTTTTCGTGTGAAGATGGGGTTGGTGTATTTCGTGTATTTTTTTGACCTCGTGTGAGAGAGTTAATAGGATGAAATCGTCCTTAGATGTGGTGACTTAACGAAAATTAGTAAGGACCGACGACGGATGACGTTTGACGGTTAAGAACAAAAGGTGCATTTTTTCGGTCAAGGGACAAAAGGTTGCGGTGAACGAAAATCAGAAGGACACACAACGTAATTTACTCTAGTATTATTAAATCATGCAACCAATATGGGTAACATATCAGAATATAAAAAAGAAGTTTCTGTAAAATCCATTATCTGTTGAGATTTGAATTTGCCATTTCCATTAAGATGATTGGTCATGTACTTTTGGGCACATTAGGGTTCCTCACAATAGTCAGTCCCCTTTGTACCCTTTTTCTTGAAAGCTTTTCTGTGATTGCAGGACCATTTACTTCTCTGTTCTCTTCATAAGTATTTCCTAAGCCACCCTAAGGTACAACTACTGAAGTACATGGTACAACTAGTCAATGGACACAAAGTTGTGAAAATATGTACTTGCAACTTCATACGCATGGGAACCAAATTTTGTCAATAATAGAACTCATATTGCTACAATAAGTGAAAGAACAAAATGTGTCCAACAATTTAATTACTGTTAAATATATTGAACTACCCCTATGTACTAGATTTTTTCACAAGATTTAAAGCTTGGGTAATTCTTTGGATAGAATGTAACGAAAAGATGAATAATACGGTTTTCGTGGAAAAAAATTGTTTACTTTTCTATGCAAAGCATATCCAAGAGTAAAAAAAACACATAGAATAATTTAAGGGGATTGATTTTGACACATTAAAAATTGATCGTGAATGCATGCATTAGACGCTTATATAATACGTAGTATTGACATTCTGCGTTAGCTGTTTATACAATTTAGTGTGGTTAGGATGTGCTAATCATCTTCCATAATGAAACTAGGAAGTGGTTTGTAAAGACGACCATTTTTCCGCAATCATAGTTTACGACTTTTTAGCCGATTAATTCACGAAATTACAAGCTTTAAAGCCTGCTTACACATATTCAAATTAGGTAAAAGCATTCCTGCGTCCCCGAAAGGTTGACGTGCTTCAAAAACAAACTATCTTCAAATGAATAAAAGTTTTTCAGTGAATAAATTCGTCTTGACCATTCTCTTCGGGGCATAATGATATTCAACTTCGACTCCTTAGCCATTCCAGCAAGCCACCTCTTACCATATTGCGTTCGCTTACATAGGTCCATTCAAATCAATTTTAGTAGGAGCAAGTTGTTTCAAGTAGGTGAATAAAGGTTATTTTGACATTGAAAGAACAAGATGATTTGATGGGAAATGTCTTGTTACACAAAGTTCTTCCTTGGCAGATGCATTCAATGAAAACTAAAAAGTTCCAATCCAACTCCTTTGTCTTGCATACATCTTTTTGCTCTCTCATTCCATATATATCCTTTGTACAGTGTTCATGCATATACAAATTTTAGCTTTACAATAAAAGAAAACCATTCCAATTAAAAGTTTCTTAGTGACCATATAATATATCTGTCACAAGACATTTTAAATTTTGAGACATTGCTAGTTCTATATACTCACTTAAGTTTTCTTTAACCTGTATATACATTACCATAATTCTTTTTGAATGTGCCTCATTGTACCAACTCTATATACTACTTAAATTCTTACTACTTAAAACCTTTTAAACTAACATAAAATAAGATTGCACAACATAAACTCAAAAAATACAATAAAAACATGGCTAAAAATTCATCATTAAATTGTTTTATGTTTGCATGCATACATAAACATCCAACACATAACAACAACAACACATGCATTCATTGGTCCCCTCTAATCTCTGAACCATCTACAACAAACTTTAATAACACTTTTATAACTATTTAATCTCTTCCAACCCCCCAAACCATCCAAACACAGACATCAACATCTTTCTTTCAATACAATCTAAATCAATGCAACCACATAATTACACTCTCTTTAAAGTTAAACACACCCTCTATTTCTAGACTCCTAGACTTACCATATTGTTTCATACAGTATAATTCTTACATTCATGAAATCATAGATAAATGTGCATTATTTAGCTTTTAGCTCTTCTGAAACACTAGACATAACCTCTTTCTATACCTTAGCCTTTGCTATAAACAATATGGAAATGAGTGCACTTTTTTTTAGCTTCTTTATATGAGTTCATTTTTTCCTTATTTGATGTCTTCTTGTTGAAATCTGACCAAGCTTCTTTATATGTCGAGTAGAATCCCATTTGGGTATTCTAATTTTAACCTCATTTCATCTTTTCATTATCAAATCATAGCATCATCATCACATGTGTTCTGTTTTTTTCTGACTTTCAAGTCTTTTAATCCCAAATTTGTGAAAATATATTAAAGATTTAAAGTGGGTACTCTTTATATTTGTTTACCAACTTAAATACATAAAAAGTTCCACAAAAGTGTGCTAAGTTCTAGAATTTGAGGTGTTTTGGTGTGAAAAAAACAGAGGACTTTGTGATGGATTTGAGTAGTAGAAGTTATGGGTGTTTTGTGATTATGGTGGTGATGATTATTGGATTAAATGGAGTGTGTGTTTGTGGTGAAAATGATGGTGATTCAGTTGGTGCTCCAATGGTGAAAACAGAACAAGAAGCTTTGTATTCTGCTATTCAAGGGTTTGTTGGTCAATGGTGGAATGGTTCTGATCTTTATCCTGATCCTTGTGGTTGGACTCCTATTCAGGTATCTTTCTGTTATTGACTAGTAATAGTTAATCTTGAGGAGTTGATCTAATTTTATACTAGTTATTGTTATTACTTTAGATTATTAAGTTTATCATCAATTTATATATATGTATCCTACTCAAACAGTTTTTGCATATTTGTATGTGTGTGTGCATGTATAAGGGGTTTAATATTGTTTCTTAAAGTGATCATATGATTTTTGGCATAATGAGTACAATCCATTTTTCCAAGTATGTTTACAAAAAAATTATCTGCTTATAAACCAATTTTTTAATTTTTTACTTCCATGCTATTTAAGAGCATCTAAGAGTTTTATTCTAACACTCACACAACCTGCTATTTAGGAACACAATAATTTGATAATCATTTCTCAAAACCATTCTAACACAAAGAAGAAACAAAATTTCTCAACTATCAAGATCATCAAAAAGTAAAGAAAGATGACAAAAGTTAAGATAAAACAGTTAAAATGAAAGTTTTCCTTCATGAATTTGGTGCTTCTATGATTTTAGTTTTTACCCTTTTTTGGTTTTTTGGACCCACAAATATACCAAATTTAACAAACTTACTATCAACATAAGTCAATAAAAGTTCAAAATTGCATGAAATCTACCAAAACAAATACTATCTCATGAAATAAAAAGATCATTTTTAGTCATTTTGATGATAAAATACTAATGATGTCCTCTTGTCTTATTTCCACAGGGTGTTTCATGTGATGTTTTTGATGGATTATGGTATGTCACAGAACTTAACATAGGTCAAATACAAGATAACTCACTTCCTTGTGCTCAAAATCTTGAATTTAAACCACATTTGTTCCAACTCCAACACTTGAAAACATTATCATTCTTCAACTGCATCATTTCCCCTAGCCAAACCTCGATATCGATTGATGCAGTTAAATGGGACGCGTTTTCAGCCACTTTAGAGTCCATTGAGTTCAGGTCAAACCCGGGTTTGACCGGGCAAATCCCGGCTAGTTTTGGTAATCTTAAGAAGCTCGAGTCCATTGTAATTATCGATAATGGGTTGTCGGGTGGTTTGCCCGTTAATATTGGTGAGTTGACCTTTTTAAAGAGGTTGGCTTTGTCTGGTAATAAGTTTACAGGCAAAATACCAGAAAGTTATGGTAATTTGAAAGAATTACTTATCATGGATTTTAGTAGAAATAAGCTGACTGGAAATTTGCCTTTTACTTTTGGAGGGTTGACTTCTATCTTGAAGTTTGACTTAAGTAAGAACAAATTAGAAGGTGAAATCCCAACTGAGATTAGTAATTTGAAGAATTTGATACTATTGGATCTTAGCAACAACAATATTTCTGGTGGTTTTGATTTTGCAAATCAAGAAATGACTTCATTAGAAGAGTTGATCTTGTCCAACAACCCGATAAGTGGCGATCTTATGAAGTTTAACTGGAAAAATGTTAACAAGCTTGTGGCTTTGGATCTTTCTAACACGGGGCTGAATGGTGAAATCCCTGAATCGATTTCAGTCTTGAGAAACTTAAGATTTTTGGGTTTGAACGATAATAGCCTCTCTGGAAACATTTCACCAAAAATAGCGGAGTTGGCAAATTTAAGTGCTTTTTATGTCCACGGAAACAACCTCACGGGCGATCTTAAATTCCCAAAAGAGTTTTACCAAAAAATGGGAAGGAGATTCGGGGCGTGGAACAATTCCAATCTATGTTTTCCCGTCACTAAAATGGCAGAAAGTATTCGTCCGTTTGGTGTAAAGGTATGTCGTGAAAAAACACTCTGATATTATCATCATGACAAGTTTTCGTCTAGGTAAAAATACTTTTGATGTAATACTTATGTAAGAAAATGATGCTTATTTTGTGCTGAATGAATATATAATTGTTATGTTACATATTTTAGTGTGTTTTTGTATGGGTATAGTAATAAATGTGATGAAAGTGGCTTGAGGGACTGCAAGGTGCATGTTGTGCATGTGGGCTTAGAATATGGCTGACGGTAGAATGGTCCGGTCTGGTCCTTACCATGGACCAGTTGGTTAGGTTTGCAGACAATGAAGGTACATATGATGTCGACCTTGTAGGGGGCCTTGTTTGTATACATATGAGCAATGTGTTATACCGTTATCCATACATTTATATCTTCAGTTTCAAAAAATTATTAGAATGTGCCGGTTACTATATGATTGTTAGCGGCGGAGACACATATAGGCAAGAGGGTTCATTTGAACTCGCTGAACGGAGATTTTTTTGGCTCTTTTTGTGTAGCTTTAGTATAATCGATAATCTCGGTTTTAAATTTCCTCTTTGTACACAAACACTAGTAGCTATAGTTAAATTAGTTATGAACCCAGAGAGATTTTGCTGGTTCCTCCCCTGGTGATTGTCTCAACCGTCGTCATATGTTTGAAACCTTTAAGGATCTGTGGATATAAATCAATTTCTTACCTAAAAAAAATATATATATGGATTATGCTTTCGGTCTACAATCTAACTTGATTTTTATTTTTTCATTAATAGCTTACGTATACTGTTGAAAGAAAACACCATAAGTTAGCCTGAAGAGCAACTATGGCTGTTGCTGGCTTGCTGTTATATACATTGTCCCGCTTAGCCAAACAAGGGGCCGGTGGGCGGTGGCCTATGATGTTACACTGACTCATTAGGAGTGTCATACAAGTTGTTCTGTTAACAGGATTAGAGGATCAATAACAGCAAATAACTGTTTCATGTACTAGTGTGTCTCTTGTTGGGTTGCAAGAATCACATTGCTTTCATCAAATACAGTATTTACAGCCGAAAGCCTGAAACAATAAGATCAGATACTGCTAGCTAGTAAGAGCATCTCAATGAGGAGGTTTGAAAAATAGTTGAAGCATTGTAGTAAATACTCGGTGATGACTTTTTTTTATGGAATAGGCCGATATATATCAACCTCTTGGTAACCGGCCGGCCTATTCAAACGTTAGTTGTGTGTGATGAAAATAGGTTAAGGTTGAAGTGCAAATGAAGTGAAAGTTTGAACAATAGGCTGAAAAGATTAAACACATATTGCATCGGAGATGATCTAGGTATGTAATAAGTTACTCGTATCGGGTGTAATGGTGGTGGTGACAACCATCACGTTCATGTCATCGCACATCAACTCCCTTCTGACCACCTTTTTTATTTCCTATATCGCACTTAAACACTATAATACCCCACAAAACATTCAAACACACACACACACATAAAGTTTTAATTCATTCGGTGGTGCACACCACCGAATCCCTTCATTTTTGCTCGATCACGCGTGAACTTGAACGCACCGTAATTGTGGACTACGCGTGAAGTGGGAAGGAAAGCAGAGATCATGCGTGGCCGCGTGGGTTCACATCCTTGTTACATTAACCTAATCAGCATGTGTGCCACCACTCATGATGTCCCGTTAACTTCTAGTTTTGCTATGAATTAGAAGTACATTTTTTTACTTACCTAATATCATTTTATTTGAACAACTATTAATACATTTTACGATTAGTGATAAAAGCTAATTAATCACTGTGCTATCAGATAGCGTGAAACTTAATCGACTAGATAAGTTTTAAGAGACTAGCTAGGATGCAAGAGAATGTTTCAAATGATAAAATTCAACGCAAATTAGATATCTATGGTTTTCAGAAGTAAGAAAAATTGTTTAGGATAATACAATATGAATGTACAAAATGAGATTTGTTTACTAAGAATACCTCTTCTGAGTTACACCTTATGTCAAATTTAGTCACTCGTTTAAATATGTAGGTGCATAAATTATACTATGTGTTATCATATACGTTTACATGTCGACTTGACTTCAGCTCATATGTTGTGATGGTTAGAGGCGGAGACATATATACTCGACCTGATTTAAGGTTTAAGATTTGGGAACTAGGTACCACTATATACAATATAAACAATGCGTCCCTGCGGAATTGTTAGAGGCGTAGATACATACACCCAACAGTGATCTCGCAAATGCTTCGCAAAGTAGTCCAGGATTTAGAAAGGCAAACTATGTTATATTAACTAGAAATATGATATACAATGGTGCTATACAGGACTTGAAACCTCAACCATTTGTTAATTAGTGGAGCATGTGACACCACATGAACACTGCTATGTTACAAGCACTTTCGTAATATGTTGCGTTAAGTTTTAGTAGCAAATATCTGATAAATATGCCGTGTAAATGCATTTTTTTACCTGGCTAATATGATTATTTCGTCTAAAATTCAAGCAACTACTGATACAATTGAAATATGATAAAAATAAATAAATTATTCACTGTGTTTTCAGATATATGAGACTACCAGCGTGGAGCTTACATAAGATGAGTCATGAGATAAGTTTTAAGAGACTAGCAGCCAGAGAATGTTTCAAAAGATAAAAGTTCAATGCAAATTAGATATCTATGCTTTTCAAAAGAAAGAAATATTGTATAGGGTGAGATTTGTTTACTAAATATATTTCTTTCAAATATTTCTGCTATCTAAGTACCTAACAATATCTCATGCATGTCATGTCACACCTTATTTTAAGTGACTCATTTGTGTAAATTGGAAATATATAGGTGCACACGTTATGTGATTTATCCATTAGCCCATACATGTCAACATACTTCAACCCATATCACACGATCAAGATAATTGTGGTCCAACCATTTTGTCACACTTAGGACTCCAGCTTCATGTTGACTGTAAGACCGTCGATGAGAATAGTCTGAATGCTGAATGTTGAATGATGATATTCCTTACTTTAAATAGCCCCATTACATAGAGAAATTTTGAATAATCTTTGTATAATACGGAGTAATAATTTTGTAAGTTTGTGACAATTTTTATGCATCATTTAAATTAAAAATAATAATATTAAGCACCTAAAAAATTTCAATTTGAATGAATTAAATTGGGAAATATTAAAAGGGTAGGTTGATAATTGCTATTATTGGCTACTGGATGGGCCAAAGCCCACCGGCTAAGCAGATATGGGCCCACATATTGAATGGAGTTTTGTAGCTATGTGGAAACTTGTTGGTAAAAACCCAACAATTTTTGCTGCTTCAAGTCTTCAACACTTTTACACCACCGCCACCCAAAGTCCCAAAACTACTAATTTTCAACCCAAAAAGGGCTAAAGGTGGCTGAGTTTTCTTGTAAGTATTTTAATATACTTGAAATAAAAATGTCCTTTTCTTTTTCTCTAAAAGTATTATTTATGAATAAATACATACAATTTCATAAAACTGCGTGTGTAAGTTTTTGATAAAGATATTTAAAAGTAAACAACGATCTTTTTAATAACCACGGTATCGACTTTTTGGCCGACTCACTATCAAAGGGGTTTAAACTCAACGCCATATAGATTCAAATCGAATAAAGCCTCATTTTTCAAGAGGCGGACGTAGTAAATTCAGAGTTATTTGCACATATAAAGAACTGAGAACCTGAAACTTTACACATGCCAATGAAATTAGTCACAAGTCTTTTGACACTAAGCAACATGAGGCTTAACAAAAATTATTTTAAGCCTTATCAAAATGAAAATATCAAGCTACAATTTTTAGAAAGTAACATTTTATATTTAGAGTAAATTGCACAATTAGTACCCAAGGTCAGGTCTTAGTGCAAATACAATCTCAATAATTGCGAAACCATACCAAATGTCCCTAAGGTCCTGATTGTTCTTTGCTGAAGATTCAAAAGCAAACGCTTGTTAAATCTCGTTAGATACAAGGGTTTGTTCATCTTTTCGTCATATCTTGTTTAAACACTATATAACACTAGTAGTCCCTAACCTTTCCAAATAATTTACTATTGAATCCATAAAAAAAACCTATTGAATATTTTTTTTACTGTTTTTAGTTATCTCTGTTTCAACTCTTTTTTAAATAATCTCTTATTAATACAAAACAATTTAACACATCATTCCACTCAAATTCAATTCAATTCTATTCATCATCACCAATGAGGAAACAAATAAGAAGTAATGGATTTTCCACTTCTTCATACCCTCAAGGAAATTAAAGGTAATGAAATTATTAGAAGGCTAATTGATTTTCTTGCCTTTCATTATAAAAAAACTGAATAAATAATAATACAAGTGAATTCTAGAACTACCATGGGCTAGGCCTATAAACATAACATGAGCCTAATACAGGTAAATAATAACTCATGTAAATACAACATCAATATCGACTAATACGCCCCCGCAGTTCGAGCGAAAGAAGGTCGGACGCTCAAACTGGATCGAAAATCTTCAAACAAAGCGGAAGGAAGCCCTTTGGTGAAGATATAAGCAAACTGGTAGCGAGAAGGTACATGAAGAACTCTAACCTGACCAGCGGTAACCACGTCACGGACGAAATGAATGTCGATCTCAATGTGTTTCGTCCGTTGATGTTGAACAGGATTGGCAGACAGATAAACGGCACTAACGTTATCACAGTATACAATAGTGGCGGTCGATAGAGGAGAATGTAACTTACGAAGTACATTGCGAAGCCATGCAGTCTCTGCGAAAACATTAGCAACACCATGGTATTTAGCTTTGCCACTAGAGCGTGAGAGGGTGTGTTGATGTTTAGATGACCAAGACAAAAGATTATCACCAAAAAAAACACAATAACCTGAAGTAGACCTGCGTGTAGAGGGGAAACCTGCCCAATCAGCATCAGTATAACCAACCAGAGAAGTAGTAGTGGAAAGATATAATTGGAGACCAAAGTCTACGGTCCCCTAAACGTATCGCAAGATATGTTTGAGAGCAAAAAAGTGAGGCTCCCTCGGATCATGCATATAAAGGCAAACCTGCTGAACTGCATAAGAAAAATCTGGACGAGTAAATGTAAGATACTGTAGACCCCCTGCAAGACTGCGATATAAAGTGGGATCCTGAACAAGAACACCTTCCTGGCCCAATTTGGACTATGTATCAACAGGTGTTTGAGAAGGGTTACAATTAACCATGTGAGCACGCTCAAGAAGCTGAAGAGCGTACTTCCTTTGAGACAAAAATAAACTTGTAGAAGTACGATCCGCAAAAATACCAAGGAAATAATTAAGTGTCCCGAGATCAGTCACGTCAAACTCCTTATGTAAGGAATCTATAATCTGTTGTAGTAATGCTGAAGAGGAAGCTGTAAGAATAATGTCGTCCACATAAATAAGAAGATAAGAAACTGAGAACCATGTCTATAAATAAACAAAGAAGAATCACAACGACTGTGATAAAATCCAGTCCGTGTGGCATAACCTGAAAACCGCTGAAACCAAGCACGAGGTGCTTGTTTAAGTCCATACAAAGATCTCTGCAAAAGACAAACATGATGAGGGTACCGAGGATCAGTAAAACCAGGGGGCTGATGCATGTATACTGTCTCAGATTAATCACAGTTAAGAAAAGCAGTCTTAACATCAAGCTGATGGATAGGCCACTTGCGAGATACCGCAAGACTCGAGACAATACGAATGGTAGCTAGTTTGACAACCGGACTAAAAGTCTCATCTAGATTAATACCCTGTTGTTGACTGCTTCCATTAGCAACCAACCAAGCCTTATTGCGGCTCAACGTCCCATTAGCATGAAACTTATGCTTAAATAACCACATAGATCGAACCATATTAACACCTGTGGGCCTTGGTACAAGAATCCAAGTACCATTTTTAATCAACGCATTATATTCATTGAACATAGCATTAGGCCATTGAGGATCTTTGAGAGCGTCTCATAGATTTTTTAGAAGAGGAGAAATAGAAAAGGTGTTTAGAGACAAGCGATCAATAGGTTTGACAATGCCTAATTGCGACCGTGTGACCATAGGATGAGTTCGAGTTTGGTCGTTTATAGGTTGAGGAGAGGGGTGATCAATGTGTTACGGTTGGGAAGAAGGTAGCGGGCTGGTATGTTGGACTGTGGTGGGTTGTGATGTTGGGCTGTGACGGTAGAGATGGTGATGGTCCGGTGTAAGTGGGCCGTTGGGATGAGGCTGTGAGGTAGAGGGGATTGAGTGTGGACTATTTTGGGTAAGGTGTTGGGCCGCGGGTTCTTGAGGAACGGTGTTAGGCTGATCGGTTGTAACTGGGCCGCAAGTGTTGGACTGTGCGACAGCAGGAGTGGTATTTGGATGTAAGTCAGCAGCGAGTGAGGTGAGGAGGGGAGGGGGTTTCATCACCGGTCATTGGTGCCGAATGTTTTTAGGGTTTAGATGTGGTAAACGACGGCAGAAGGTGGGAGAAAAGAGGGAGTCGTTAGTTTGGAGAATTTTTAGGAGAAAAATATTAGCTTTGATACCATATTGGAAGGCTAATTGATTTCCTTGTCTTTCATTATCAAAATAACTGAATAAATAATAATACAGAAGAATTCTAGAACTACCATGGGCTAGGCCTATAAACATAACATGAGCCTAATACAAGTAAATAGTAACTCATGTAAATACAACATCAATATCGACTAATAGAAATAAGTTGAAGAAGATAAACGTCATTAAGAAGCCATTATCAAAACACCTGTGATATTAGAAAAATCAAGCAAAGTTAAAACACCCATGATTGAAACTTTTGGGAAATGCAAAGACGTTACGTATGCTTAAAGTGATTTTTGGGATTTTTCTTAAAGGAGAATCTAACAAAGACTACGAAACTTGTTTGCTTTGGTGAGAAATAACTGATTAAACCAGTGATAACATTATTCGGATGCATAAACATGATGTTGGATTTGCTTTCTATATTTATGTAATGTGTTTTTCAATAATGGACTTTTTTTCCAAATTAATGTAATATGTGTTTTTATATGTGTTTTGGATTGTGATTGGGTTTTGGATTTCGAATAGGTTTTAGGATTGCTTATGATATTTTTTTAATATTTATATAAAAGAAAAATAAAAATAAAAATAAAATATTTTTGAATTTTTATATTTTTAATAAGTACTAAAATAAACTTTCTGAAGAAAGGATATTCAAGGCACTAACTCGAAACACCACGTAAAAATCGTACAACTCTCCCCGACAACGGCGCCAAAAATTGATTCGTCGCGAACGACTAGTCGAGTAATATAATATAGTAACCACGTCGGATAAAAATTAAAAGTAATAGTCTATCCTCCGGATGTCGTGTCCCAACGAGAGATGAATTTGAAATTTACGAGAATGTTTCATTTGATGCTTGAATGACAAATATTTTGGTTTTGGTTTTAAACTAAAACTTTAATAAGACTAAACTAGATTAAACTAATTAACAAATAAGCAAAGCAATTAAATGAAAAGAACTATATAAAAAGATATGCTTGCTAAGTGACGCGAAAAGTTCCTCAAGTGTGAATTAAAGTTTTACTTAAAGAATTAATTTCCTTAGAAAGATAATTATCTCACAACGTTGGTTTATTTTGACAAAAATCTCTTAAAAAGATATTAATTAATAGATGTGTAGTTTGACTATTTTTCTGGATTTTGTCCTTTAAAACATTCAAACTACAAATCTAAATAATCGAAGATTATTAATTAACAAACCCTTTTTACAATCTACACTTAATTTCCAATCCACTGATCACTTAGCAAGCACTAATAAACTACTCACTATTCATAACAATTAAGCTAGCAACAATCATAATATCAAACATAAACATTTTAAGCTAAATAATTCTAAAATACTAGTATTAAAAAGGGAAAAAGGAAATAACCGAATGAAGAACATAAATTATATAAAACCACCCGATCTTACAAACTTAATGAACAAATAAGCTCATCACTTTAAAGCTTCTACTTCACTAATTAACAAATAAAGGTGTCAACTTTATCTACTAATTACTTCCATAAAAACCATAAAGATCAAAACTTTATCTATTTATCAACCTTATAAGACCCTTAAGCTATGGCCTTAGATGATGGAAGGAAGAAATAAGAGATAAGACAAGAAAACAAGAGATTGGATAAATAAGCTATAAGCTAAAACTTCTTTTAAGATCTAAATAAGCTACATGAAAACTTTAAGATCTAAAAACTTTGATTAAAACTATAAACTATTTTTAAAACAATTTATAAAACTAGATCTAAAAGTAAATAAGCAATTGAAAACTTTAACTACTAAAAAGCTTTTATAACTACTAAACTAAATATTAAGCTCTTCAAAATAAGGGTGCTCAAAGCTTATTTGGATAATATAAGCTTAGATCTAAATCTAATAAGCCAAAGGAAGGCTTATTTGAAGTAAGAAATAAGTTAGGAGAAAGCTAGAAGCAACAATAATCTAATAAGCTAACTTATTCAAAAATAAGCTAGAGAAAAAGAAAAGAAAGGTAAGAATAAGCCATAAGAAAATAAGCACTTCAATCTTTAAAACATTTTCAATAATAAGCTAAAAAGAGTTGATTATAATAAGCTAATAAGCTTTAAAAAGCTTTTACAATAAGCAAACTAATAAGCTAAACTATACTAAATCTACTCCTAAAACTAACATACACTACTATTTGAAAAAAAAACTAAAGAATCTAACTCCCACAAACAAAATTAGCTGCCAGTATATATAGCCTATTTGAGTGCTTGAGGGCATTTTTGTCATTTCAAAGCCTCCACCAATGAGAGAATCAGATCTGAGGGTAATATGGATTTTTTTTATCATGGCAACCGCCATAATTAATGCCAATGATAGGCTTGAGAAACGCTCCTCGTACTGCAGTCTGGATACAGTTGTGATTCCATTGATCCACCAATGATTGTATGCCACGTGTACTTGACAACAAAATTGATAAAGATCTACCAGCCACCATTCGCCACGTGGCCTTAGCGTTTAAAAAACGCATATAACATTCGCGTCCCTCACCACTTTATAACGAATTTAAAAAGAAAAGGGATGTCACGTGTCGCCAATTGATTTGCCAAAAAAGAAACAAGTGGGGGAGCACGTGAGGACTGGGAATTAATTATGGGCACGTGATACTCTCCATATTTGTACAGCACTTGAAACAACTCTTTTGATATCTAAATTCCTTACTTAGGCCTAAAATTATTTTTCTTTTCATTAAACATTGGGCCGGTATTGCTTGTGGATTGCATATCAGCCTTGGGCCGAATATTACTTCTGGATCTTTATAAATGATTGATTAAACTTGGGTTTGGTCACGACTTGTTAATCTTGAGTCTTAGATAAGCATGGGTCGGCCCGACCCATATAAATGGCGTCGGGCTGGCCCAATAAAAGATGAAAGCACCATCGAACTCGAAATCTTGAACTCTATCTAATGGAATGCTCGGGAAATTTTTCCGACTTCGCCTTGATCTCGAATAATAAGTAAGCTTGATCGAGTCGAGCCTGAAAATTCCCGTTTTTGCATTGTTTTCAATCCTTTGTACCTGTAAGACATATAAACACAAACCAAACATATTTGCAATAATATTAAGCATATTTCATATTTTTAGTCTGTTTATTAGTGTTTTCCGGGGTATAATGATGTGTGTTTTAACGCACATCAGTAAGACCAGGTCGTTCCACAGGGATTTAAGTAGTGTTCAAGTAATCAAAAAGAAAATAGACTTTAACAATTTTGAAAATAACTTTTGTTTTACCAAGTGATAACAAAGATGACTACTCAGATAGTTGAAAATAATTTATAAGTGTTGGAAATGATTAGACCTCAAAAATGGAACCTTAATTTATAAAAAGGATTTCTCATCAGAATACGTTTCAACAAACTAATTTGATTAACTCAAGACTTATATTTAGTTAACTAGACCAAACGTGTCACTCAAATAATCCAGTTACTAATATATCAAAGCTTATTTTGTTTATCAGTTTACGAAAGTAGATTTCTCAGCACAAACGATAAAGACCATAGGCAAATCTTTAAAAGCATATAGATCATAACGGGTCTTTCGACCTATACCGATATCACTATATATTCTAAGTTGATAAGCAAAACGGACAAGATAAGATATAATAGGATTGCGACATAAGCTTGAGATTAAAGAGATCGCGATCATACCAAATACTTATTCATTATCATAACATCACCGATTAGTCATGAGAGATTTAGCATCTCATGGCTAAGTGGTTCATAACATAGCTTGATTCAACAATAAACTTTATTATTTCACTAAACTAGTATGATACTCTTCTTCGTTCTTGGTTATTTGATCTTGAATCTCCAAAAGGGTAATGTATTTATGCTTGGTGGATGATTTGGATGAGGTATGAGATAAATGGAAGGGTTTTGGATATTGAAATGGATTGGGATGAATGATTTGGAGTGAAAATTCATCCACTATTTATAGGCTAATTGAAGGGTGAAAGTGCGACGCACAAAGTTATTTTTGCGGCGTACTTGGTGATGAAATGCGAGGGAATTAAATGCTTATTGGAGAAGTGCGGCGTACAAGGATATTTATGCGGCTTACTTAGGGTATTAATGCAGTGGCATTTATGTCTTCATTTATTCTTGATAGTCAGATGGGTAGTGTGGCGCACACAATAGTAAGTGCGACGTACTTGTTGAGTTAATGCGTTATTTGACTATGTCTTGATTTCCTTTGACTTGAGGGTAAGTGCGGCGCACATTTGCATTTTGACTTGATACTTTGTATTTTCTTGTATGTTGTGTTCTTTAACGCGTAAATATTTGATCTTCGTTGTATTTAACCTCGGGATGTCTACAAGTGAACCTGCAAGCAATTTAAGCTATTAAGTATCGAAAGTTTATGAGAAATGATAAAATATATATAAATAACGCCACCGAAAACATGTATAATTTGGGCGTTATCAAATCCCTCCACACTTAGCTGTTGCTTGCCCTCAGCGAGAAAATAAATCATTTATCGTGACATGAAGAAAAATTGGATTTTATAAGTGTTTGCGTATTAATCAACTTTTCAGGCATAGACATATAACATAGCACCTCACAGGGAAAGTGTTTGATTTTTAATTCACTCAGGCCACTCAGATAGGGTTTATATTTTTGTGAAGAACACTCAATTTGTACAGACATAATCTAGACAACTACCATAGGCTTGTACTTAACACATAAACCTGACCAAAGGCGGAACTTGATAATGGCAAAGGATAACAACATATATAGATCTTCATGTGCCAAACTTAAGCCTTTATTTCTTTGAACTACTATAACATTTTCTCTTGCTTTTTTCTTTTCATACCAAATGATAACTAAGGCTTGGCACAGAACTTCTTCTTTTAACTTAGGTACTTCAGCAACTTAGCACTAAAGGGAGTGCTTGCAAGAACAGGGACTTGCGGAATTCATTTTATGTGATTAATTAGGCTTCGATCTTGTAAATGATGATTAAGCACAAGTTTTAGAGCTTCTAAATTACCTGCTCTCTCAAATATAATTTTCAACCAATACCATTATTCCAGAAAAGGCGACAAAGACCATACGTACACATCCGTAATGACGGAGTAGACATATATGACTGCATTCAAACCTTAACTAGAACAAGCTAAAGGTATCAATTATCTTGGGTACCAAAGGTGGGTACCCAGATATTCTAAAGGCTCATAATTCTCACAATTTAGTGGACTGGATTGTGCTAGCTATAATGTCAATCCGGTTGGATTTGCCTTACTAAGAGCATTTTTTATATTTTGAAAGCATATATTTTTTAGATTTTCATAAAAATATTAGTTGGAAAAATTTTGGCAGGGCAAACATGGAGGGATATGATTAATTTTTCCTATTTGGCTCCCCTCCACACTTAAGTTGAACATTGCCCTCAATGTGATAACTGATAATAGAGATAAAATAGGGAAATTAAGGGAAAACGGTATTTCTTGAGGCATAGAGAAATGTATAGCTGCGAGAGAGATTTTCTTGAGCATACTTCATAATTTTCCATTTTTTAAAGCTATATTACCTGCATAAAAGTAAACACACAAAAGCACAAAAAAAGAATATATTTTTGTTATTTTTTTTAGAAAATAAATAAAGGGTATGATTGAAAGAATGGAGGAGGGACTCCTCCATACTTAAGTGAAGCACGGGTTGCCTCCCGAGAAGCGCTTAATTTTTAAGAGAGTCGTTAGCTAGACTCGTACTTCGGGAGTCATTCTTTGGGGAAGAAGGGAGTGCCTGCTTCCCTTTGGTCATTATAATCTTCTTCTTCATGATATAGTTTTAGTCGATGGCCATTAACAATGAATGTCTTTCCATATTTTCCATAGAGTTCAACATATCCGGATGGATATTGATGTTTCACTACGTACGGTCCTAACCAGCGAGATCTGAGTTTTGGTTGTTTGAATTTGTACTTTGAGTGAAAAAGTAGGACCTTTGTTCCATGTTTGAATTTTTTTCTTATTCTTAACTTTCTATCGTGCCAGACTTTAGTTATTTCCTTATATAGACGATAGTTTTCATAGGATTGGTGTCTAAGTTCGTCGAGTTCGTGTAATTGAAACATTCTTTTCTCACCAGCAGCGATGAGATCAGGATTACAGTTCTTCAAGGCCCAGTATGCACGGTGCTCAATTTCAAATGATAAGTGGTTGTTCTTTCCATATATTAGTTTGTAGGGTGTGGTACCGGTAGGTGTTTTGTAGGCAGTATGAAAAGCCTACAGAGCATCATTAAGCTTTCTTGACCAAATAGCAGGATTGTCTTTAACAGTCTTTTTAAGAATTCTTTTGAGGGCGCTGTTCGTGTTTTCAACTTGACCACTAGTTTGAGGGTGATAAGATGTAGAGAAATGATGGTTAAATCCATATCTTTTCATGATCCTTTCCATTATTTTGTTGCAGAAGTGAGTACCTCAGTCGCTAATTAGAGCTTTGGGCATTTCGAATCGGCAGAAAAGTTTCTTTAGGAAGGTGATAACCACTCGGGCATCATTGGTTGGTAAAGCTTGAGCTTCGACCCATTTAGATACGTAATCAACAGCGACAAGAATGTATTCAAACTTATATGATTTTGGGAACGGTCCCATAAAGTCAATACCCCATACATCAAAAATTTCACATACTTGAATGTTATTTAAGGGAATCTCATCATGTTTCGATATATTTCCCGTCTTTTGGCATGCTTCGCAAAAGCAAACCAGAGTATAAGCTTCTTTTAAGATTGTCGGCCAGTAAAATCCTGAATCTAGGACCTTTTTAGCAGTTACGTTTGGTCCATAATGTTCACCAGTAGGTCTGTAGTCACATTGATCTAAAATGGTTTGGGTTTCTGGTCCAGATATACAGCGTCTGATCATCCCGTCAAAACATACTTTGAAAAGGTAGGGTTCCTCCTAAAAATAGTGTTTGAGGTCAGAGAAAAATTTATTCTTTTGTTGGTATGTCATTCCTTTCGGTATAACATCACCGACCAAGTAGTTTGAAAAGTCTGCGAACCAAGGTTCATCTTTGGTATTGATTTCCATAAGGGTTTCTCCAGGAAAGTTATCATCGACTTCACTGTCATCACTTATTTCATCATTTTTAATTCGGCACAAGTGGTCGGCAGCAACATTTTATGTACCTTTTCTATCCTTGATTTCTATATCAAAATTCTTGTAAGAGTAAGATCCAACGAACAAGGCATGGTTTAGCATCTTGTTTCTTGAATAGATGCCTTAGAGCTGAATGATCGATGTGAATAATAGTTTTTGAGAGAATAAGATAAGATCTAAATTTGTCGAATGCAAAAACTACAGCCATAAGCTCTTTTTCGGTTACGATGTATTTTTGTTGAGTTGGATTAAGAGTTTTGCTTGTGAAATAGATTTGGTAAAACTTTTTACCATCTTTTTAACCTATGACTGCTCCAACTGCGAAATCACTTGCATCACACGTAAGTTCAAATGGAAGATTCCAATTTAGGCTTACGATCACAAGAGCACATGTGAGTTTCTCTTTCTATAATTTTAATGCTTTTTGACATTCATCATCGAATTCAAATGGAGTATCTTTTTCAAGCAGCTTAGTTAGAGGTCGAGCAATTTTTGAGAAATCTTTAATGAAACGTCAGTAAAAACCAGCATGTCCAAGAAAGCTTCTAACACCTTTGATATTGGCAGGGGGTGGAAGTTTTGAGATTACGCCGATCTTTGCTTTGTCGACTTCAAGTCTTGCGCTAGACACCTTGTGTCCAAGCACAATTCCTTCTTTGACCATGAAGTGACATTTTTCCCAATTAAGGACAAGATAAGCATCTTTATAACGTTGGAGCATTTTATCGAGGTTGTTTAGTCATTTGTCGAAAGAGTTTTCAAAGACGGAAAAGTCGTCCATGAATACTTCGACTGATTCTTCTATCATGCCGTAAAAGATTGCTGACATGCACCTTTGGAATGTAGCTAGAGCATTACATAGCCCGAAAGGCATTCGCTTATAAGTGTATGTTCCGAAAGGACATGTGAATGTTGTTTTTTCTTGGTCTATAGGATCGATAAAAATTTGAAAATAGCCAGAAAAACCATCGAGGAAACAAAAATATTTATTTCATGCGAGTCTTTCTAACATTTGATCCATAAACGGCAAAGGAAAATGATCTTTTATGGTTGCTTCATTTAGTTTACGATATCGATGCATACTCGCCAACACGTAACGGTTCTTGTTGGAACACGTTCATTATTTTCGTTTGTGACTACTGTAATACCACCTTTCTTTAGTACACAATGAATAGGACTAACCCAAGGACTATCAACAATTAGATAAATAATACCGGTATCCAAGAGTTTCATGATTTCTTTCTTAACAACTTCTTGCATGTTTGGGTTTAACCTTTTTTGTTTTTGGATAACTGGTTTCTTGTCATCCAGAAGTTGTATCTTGTGTTTACAAAATGATGGGCAGATACCAGGAATGTCTGTTGTTTTCCAAGCAAAGGCTTGCTTGTGTTTTTTAAGGACGGATACAAGTTTGCTTTTGTTTTCTTCGAAAAGCTGAGATGATATGATAACAGGAAGAAAAGAGGGTTCTTCCAGGAATACATATTCCAAGTAATCGGGAAGATGTTTGAGTTTAAGATCCGTAGGAGGTTTTTTGAGAGATGTTTTGATTTTATAATCTATATTGATGGTGATTTTCTCGAATGGCGGTTCTTCGGTATCGAATTCAGAGTCATAGTTTTCATCGACAATCATTGCCATGAATTTATCGAATTTAGAAAAGATTTCTTCTTCGAGGAGGGTTCCTTCGATGGAATGGAAGATTTTGCTTCCTTCATCTAGAAGAGCGTCAAAATCTTCTTCTAAGATTTCATCGATGACATCGATACTGAAACATGTATCGTCGTTTGAATAGGAATGCTTCATCATATAATCGATATTAAAGATCATTCGTTTAGTCCCAACTCCAAGATTGAGTTGTTTCTATTTAACTCGAATAACTGCATCAGCAGTGTAAAGAAATGGTCATCCCAAGATGAGAGGAACTTTGCTATCTTTTTACATTTCGAGAATAACAAAATCAACAGGAAAGGTGAATTTACTAACTTCAACGAGCATATTTTCAGCGATTCCAACAGGGTATTAGAATGATCTGTCGGCTAATCTTACGCTCATTTTGGTAGGTTTAAGGGTTTCGAGAGATAGTTTGGCACATAAGGAATATGGAATAAGGTTAATGCTAGCATCAAGGTCGGCTAAAGTATTGCAGGAGAAAGTTTTGTTGAAATTACATAGAATAAAGAAACTTACAGGGTCTCTGAGTTTTGGTGGAACATTATTTTGGATCATTGCGGAACGTTCATCGCTTAAGAAAGCGGTAGAAATTTGCTCGATCTTGTGTTTGTTGCTTATTAGTTCTTTGAGGAACTTTCCATAGTTAGGCATTCTGGCTAAGACGTCAACAAGAGGTACGTTGATTCGGACGGCTCAAATCATGTCGAGGAATTTTCCGTATTGGGCTTCCATTTTCTCTTTCCTTAGGCGTTGAGGATATGGGATTTTTGGTTTGTATGGTTTGGGTAATGGAGTTTCTTTGGATGGTTTTGGATTTTGAGTTTTTGGTTGTGGTGTAGGTTCGTCGTCTTCATCATCACTATCGAAGTTGATAGGTGTTTCAGGGTTGTTTTGTTGATTGTTTAGGTTAACTAGTAGGTCATAGGATTTACCACTTCTTGTGAATACGGCATTCATATGCTTATTACGAGATTGCGATGGTTGATAGGCTTTGGAGTTGTGTCCTTTTGGGTTTGGTAGAGTGTTACTAGGAAGAGATCCAGAAGGTCGACCAGATTACTTGTCAGCGAGTCTATCAAACTTAGTTTCAAGGTTTTGGATTGAAGCTTGATGATTTTTGGCTACTGTTTTGAGTTGGGTTTTGAGGTCCATGAATGTTTCTTTGACAAAAGCATTGGTTGATTGCTGAGATTTCATGAAATCGTTGAATTGTTTTTGAAGATCGTAGGATTTATCATCGGTATTGGATCGGTAGTTGTCTCGGTTGTAACTACTCCGTTCGTTTAAATGCCAATTATCGCGATTCGAGTCTCGGTCGCGGTAATCATTATAAAAATGAGTCTTACGGAAAGTTTGCATAAATTTAGCTTCTTCTTCACGAGACATGGGCATGTCATCTTCGTCAAGGTCGGGTGTTGGTTTTTTAGTACGAGATTGAATTTCTTTGTACTGAGCATCCATTTTCAGGGTCATGACATCCATTCGGGCCATAATTTTGTCAGTATCAGAATTACTGCTACATTCATCGGCGAAAGCAATGGTTTTTTTAAGAGTTGATTTGGTTTTCTGATTTTTAGCCCAATCGAGTTTGACTAGAACTTTATCTTTGAGAAGTTGATAAGCTTGATTTGGTGTTTTATAGAGGAAAATACCACCAGCTACGGCATTTAGAACTTCTTGGGTTAGTTCGCTGAGACCATGGTAAAAGATTTTGATAATATTTCCTTTGGACAGATTATGACCATGGCAGTTTCAGAGCATTTCCTTCCTACGAAGCCAAACATCGGTTAGAGATTCATTTCCATGTTGAGCAAAAGCGTGGATTTCTCTGAGGAGTCGGTTGAAAAGAGTTGGGGGAAAGAATCTGCTAATGAAAGAGGTTCGAAGTTCATCCCACGTTTTAACAGTTCCTTCATTGAGTTCGTCCAGCCATGTTTTTGCTTCTCTAGTGAGTGATAGGGGAAACATCATTAGGCGGATAACTTCATTTTCAGTATCTCATGTATTTAAACATATCACAGATTCTGAGGAATTCGTGAATGTGTTTGTGAGGATCGGTTTTGGTTCTACCATTAAACTGGTTTCCCTTGACAAGAGTCAAGTGGTTACCTTTTATGGCAAATCCGTTCGCGGTTTCAAGAATAGTGATTGCAGAACCGGGAGTCAGAGTGATAACACGGTCGGCAGCCCACATGGGTTCGTCATCCATGGGATAAGGGTTTTGAATTGTAATAAGAAAGTGACGAAAGTAATTGATATCGAGAATTGGCGGATAGACAATTCTCGGGTTTTGAGGTGGGCTGTTTCTTTGATCGAATGAAACTCTTCTGTTTCGTTGACGAAGTCTTCGATTCAGAGTACGTTCAGGTTCAGGTAACAGTTCAACAAGTTCATAATTGGAAGCATGTGTATGCATCCAAGGGAGAATTTGTTTGGGTCAGTTTGCCAGAAAACTGTACGGTGATTTTGAAATATAGGGGGAGTTAAAATAATTTTCTAGAGTTGACTACAGAACAGCTTAAAAATCCCCGACAACTGCGCCAAAAACTTTGATGTGTTTTAAAAGCTTTAAATTTATAATGACTGAAAATACTAATTTTATTATAGGGAAACACATGGGTAAAAGTATAACCCGCGTATGTAGTATAATCTTTTTATGTAAGCCCAGGTCGTTCCATAAGGATTTGAGTAGTGTTCAAGTAATCAGAAAGAAAATAGACTTTAACAATTTTGAAAATAACTTCTGTTTTACCATGTGATAACAAAGATGACTACTCGGATAGTTGAAAATAATTTATAAGTGTTGGAAATGATTAGACCTCGAAAATGGAACCTTAATTTATAAAAAAGATTTCTCGTCAGAAAACATTTTAACAAACTAACTTGATTAACTCAAGACTTATATTTAGTTAACTAGACCAAATGTGTCACTCAAATAGTCCAGTTACTAATATATCAAAGCTTATTTTGTTTATCAGTTTACGAAAGTGGATTTGTCAGCACAAATGATAAAGGCCATAGACAAATCTTTAAAACCATATAGATCATAACGGGTCTTTTGACCTATACCAATATGATTATATATTCTAAGTTGATAAGCAAAACGGACAATATAAGATATAATAGGACTGCAACATAAGCTTGAGATTAAAGAGATCACGATCATACCAAACACTTATTCATTATCATAACATCACCTAGTAGTCATGAGAGATTTAGCCTCTCATGGCTAAGTGGTTCATAACATAGCTTGGTTCAATTATAAACTTTATTATTTCACTAAACTAGTATGATACTCTTCTTCGTTCTTGGTTATTTGATCTTGAATCTCCAAAAGGGTATGGTGTTTATGCTTGGTGGATGATTTAGATGAGGTATGAGATGAATGGAATGGTTTTGGATATTGAAATGGATTAGGATGAATGATTTGGAGTGAAATTTTGTCCACTATTTATAGGCTGAGTGAGGGGTGAAAGTGCGGCGCACAAAGTTATTTGTGCGGCGTACTTGGTGATTAAATGCGAGGGAATTAAATGCTTATTGGAGAAGTGCGGCGCACAAGGATATTTGTGCGACGTACTTAGGGTATTAATGCAGTGGCATCTATGTCTTCATTTATTCTTCATAGTCAGATGGGAAGTACGGCGCACAAAATAGTAAGTGCGGTGTACTTGTTGAGTTAATGCGTTATTTGACTAAGTCTTGATTTCCTTTAACTTGAGGGTAAGTGTGGCACACAAAATAGTAAGTGCGGCACACATTTGCATTTTGACATGATACTTTGTCTTTTCTTGTATGCTGTGTTCTTTAACGCGTAAATATTCGATCTTCATTGTATTTAACCTCAGGATGTCTTCAAGTGAACCTGCAAGCAATTTAAGCTATTAAGTATCGAAAGTTCACTAGAAATGATAATATATATACAAATAACGCCATCGAAAACATGTATAATTTGGGTGTTATCAGTAGCTGCGAAACCCTATCAAGAAGATTCTTCAGAATTCTATCTGATCACCGGCAATATTTATACTGAATAACGGGGAACCGTAGTTATTGTAACCGTATTCGACGAAGTGACAAAGACACTTTCGTCCATATCTGTTGATTATCACTAACCTAAACCTATAGGTATACCCAATGATGGCAACAACTGATCCTAGACGAATCAATTCATAGCCACATGCTCATTCCCGACTGACATATATAAACACATGATGAAAGCTCAAGTACATGTTTCAAAAGAATTCCGCTACTCTGATACCGTACGTCTTCCTTGAAATGACGATGTATTGAAGTTAAAGATTTTCAAGAAAGATGAATTTACAAGCTTTCAAGATAAAGAAAGGGATGAGCATGTCGATCCATAAGTCACAAGAACACAAGTTGGCAAAGATTACAAGATGGTGAAAAAAGATTATGTTTGGTTGATGATCTTAAGAAAGCTCAAGATCATATTCAAAGTAAAGTCAAAGATACAAGTCAAAACCTAAAAGTCTAAAGATTACTACATCAAGAGTCACAAGATAAAGATCAAGGAAAACAAGACTACGAGTTAAAGATTGAAGACATTCATAGAATGTTAAGCTTAAGTTTTTGTAAAATGGAGTAACATCCCTTAGGGGGAGATTGTTAGAAATCGAGAAAAGTCTCGGTCACTTCCAAGTTGTAATATAATAGCTCGTAGCAACAATATTTGGAAACTTACCAAGCTAACAGGGTCAACATAAGTCATCCTTATGTTGACCGGCCAAGCAATGGTATAAATACCCCTCTTCGTGCCTTAGAGAGGGTTGGTTGTTCATTTATTCTTTTTCATAATACAAGTTTTCTTTCTTTTTCTCTTTAAGTGCTACAACCTACTTTCTCTCTTTAAACCCTCTTTGATTCTTTTGTTAAGTGTTATGATGTATTCTACAAAAGCCTTTAATGAAGCACTCGGTATCTACATTTTCTCAAGATAGTTTCCTTACATGTTGCTTGGTTGAATTTGTTAATGTTTCATCTTAAGTCATTAATGTGGGCTCAAATTTTTATTAACAATCTTATGGGTTAGCAATTGTGTAACTGATACTTGAGTATCAGTAAACAACTAAACATCGATGATGTTAGGAAAAAGTATCAATATTAACAATCTTATTGGCTTATAATTGTAAAAATGTAATAAGATAGAATCATCCTTACGTAAGTTGCAACTTTTCTCAAGAATCCATACCGAACGAGATTCTCAAAAATAGGTTCAATAAGCCCATAAGTTGTAACTTTTTGCGACTCAAATGATTTTGGTTCTTCGAATTAGAAACTAATTTTGGATATACTATGCATAAAATTAGATTTTGAGGAACTTTCATCCATTGACACTTCTCACATTTTTATGTACTTGGTAAAAGTGAGGGTTAGGTAAAGGGTCGCTATTCTTAAAACATGACAAGACTCGGGTTACGATTAAAACAGAACAAGGTTCGCGTACACAAGCAGGCCTTGACCAAACCCAATTATACCAATTAGTTAAACATTGTTTAAAACCGACACAATTTTAATATCACTTCTTTGACCCGTTGTATAACTTTTGATATATATTAAATATAAGGGATATAGCCTTAATACCAAAAATCACCTTCACCTCAATGAAATCAAATATTATTTTATTATAAACCCTCAAACTCAATGAAAAACACAAACTAAACCCATTACAATTATATTTTAAGCATAAAACAACCCTCAACTACACATCCATTACATTAGCAAACTACAGACACAACGGCTAGTTTTGCGTTAACATCCATTTAATTAAATAGCAATCGTATCAACTAAAATACAAAACCACTTTAACCTTCCTTTAATTTAACTTACAATACACAAACAAACTTACAATTCCTCAACTTATCAAACCCGTACGCCATCAACATTTAGATGCAACCCGTGTGCAACGAACAACCCCCCTGCCTAAGTTGGCATAGTTTATCCAAACTCAATCAACATTTCACAATAACATTATGCAATCAATAATTAGACACAACCCGTGTGCATCACATGGATCATTTCACAACCCCAACGATACAACACATTCCGCACATAACTACTGCATGCAACCCATGTGCAAAGCATAAGTCTGCATGCCTCGTATTATATAAGATTGAGTACACTTAATTTAATAGGGCGTCTTTATGACTTAAACCCATTAAAGCCTATAAATAATCTGCCTTTTTATTTTCCTTAGGCTTCATTATTCTGGCAGTTTTAGGGACTGAATGAATGCAGGGAATACAAACCAACATGAAGTTACAACAATGAACATTGATGAATGAATGTTGTGAATTCAAACCAAACTGAAGTTACAACAATGATAAAGAAAAACACACACACGGACCCTCTACCATGTTTTTTACCTCCAAATGCAAAAAAACACCTTCCAACTGCAATCGACAACAACAACAACAGCTGAGACGTTGTTGCCACCGCGATTGTATCACAACAACATCAATCTTCATCATCATCTTCTTCTCTTCGGGTATTTTTTAATTATTTTTATATGGAATTGATTTGATGTTTTAAGATCTGGGTTTTTTTGTACCCTGCCATCCCTATTTGGCCTGTTTTACAAATAGTGAATTGGTTTATATGACCTGTTTGGGATTGGTAGGTTAATAATAGAGATATGTCAGTTGTTGTTCCGAGGACATTTATATCAAAATGTAAAGAAGAACATGGAGAATTATTGGCATGATGTTGATGGAGTTGGCTTTATTCAGGTGGAACAATGAGTATGTTTCAACATCTTCAATTTGTCGCTTAAATAGAACCGTTATTGTTTAATTACAGGCAGGCAGAAACTGCAGTTAGAACTTGCGAAGTATCAACAAACAAAATTCATAAAAATTGCAAGAACTCTGTAAGCACTTAATTATGTTATCTTTGTTTCCTAATTTAATCTGACACTTGATACATAATTTTTATTTATCCTTTTATAATATTGCAGTGGTTGTATGTGTCCGGAATATGTAGTTCATGGGTGGTTAATTGAAAAAGCAGACGTCTATAGCTTTGGCATGCATTAGAACACATCGTTTAACAATTGCACATGCAGGATGAGTTAGGTTACTGCAACTACAGAAGGTGTTTTAGTACATTCGATCGATGAAAATTTTATATTTGATCCTACAGATGTTGGTATAGATGTTACACCGTAGGTAAGAAACCTTTTTTGTTTTGGGTTATCTTATTTTGATTATGTTGTCTCATCTAATCATTTATAAATAAAGCAATCAAACACTCCCAAAAGTAAACACTCTAAAGAAGGCAGTGTTGCGTGTTCAGTGGTTATATGCTTGATTCGTTGTAGTTTCATTATCATTACTTGCAGGCCGTTGTAGCAGCAGTTGGTGAAGATCACCCAACCATAACATTGAATCTTAGTTTATGGCAAAAGGAAGGTGTTGTAACTGAAATATGCAGTGTCGTTGTGCATCATGTAGACAATAGCCTGTCGTCGACAAGTAAAGGATGGTGGCACAAAAGGCAAGATCGTGTATTGAAAATCCATACATAAATAGACGGGGCCACATGTATCGGGCTGCAACAAGGTAATAAGTCTTTAAATATGGAAAAATAAATAAGTGCAAATGCTTTAACTAGTTATTACCTTTCTTAATGTATTTGTTTATACATATGTAATGGTACTCTATAGGGCTTATACAAAGGCGAATGCTCGAGTAGCCTATACAATAAAGACCATGCTGAAATGATGAACCTTTATATTGTATGAATTAAAATGATGCACTATTTTGACTGTTTTTAGTTAAATAATGACATGTGATGCTGGAAGTGAGTGTCTGGTATCAAGTAAAGTTGAGCTTCAAGGTAAATAACTCTTTTATTTATCTATTTAGTTTCTAGTTTTGTTTTTACAATCAATCTGATACATTTGTGTCTTTTTCTTGCAATTTTAGATTCCTTTATCGTTACTGCTTGAACAAAATCCAGATAGTTACAAGGTGAGTTCAAACAAATTTCTCAGTCTCATTTTAATCCAAAGATATGAACTCACAGTAACATCATACTAATCTCGTCAAAGACTCCGGCTTATAATTGCTTATTTCCATGAATTTGAATACTTTGTGCTTTTATTCTAGAGATGGCGACTCCCACAAAAATACGTATGTCATATTTATTGCCATTTATTTTCGTTATTTGCTATGTTTAGAAGATTTAAGGGTCTAGATTCATAGTGTTAGAATATCTTGTGTGAATTGAATGTGAGCGACATTATGGCACAGGGTGTTTGCTGTGAAATATGTTGTGCGAACCGAATGTTAAAATATGATAACATGCTCTTGGTTTCACTCGGTATCGAGTTGGTTTAAACCTTTTTCATCTTTCTAACTCGAAACTATGTAGCAATATGATTTTTTAGTTACCAAGTCAAGTATTCAGAAAATAAGTTAAATAAGTGAAGGAAATGGTTAATGCAACCTAAGAATAGTCTTTAGGTAAGCAGATGCCCACATTTAGTTGCCTAATGGCATCCTTCGAGGCTTTGATTGAAGTATCTAAATTCATGCAGTTGTACTACTAGCGTACTATATTTAAAATATGTCAGGCCATCACAAATTATCCTTATAGTAAAATCATGGTCTACTGGAGGAGGTTGCCAAAGAACTTAGCATGCGTGTTCAATTTCAGCGGTTCTGGATATGGGCCAAGAGGTAGAATCACACATACCATCCCAATTTTCCTTTAACGGCACAGGAGGAAACAAAATGGTATACTTTTTTTACTTGCTATTATATTTTATCAAGTGAAACACGTTATTGCTTTAAATTGTTTTGTTGCATACTTGGATTGCAGCAATAAGCAAAATAAATTGGGGGGGATACACAAGCGTTTAAACACATTACATACTTATGACGAAACACTATCATTTTCCTTAAAGACCAAGCCCGGTGCAACGCACGGGCCGGCATGCCTTGTCTTATAAAAGGCCTAATACGATTACCTCATCTCATTCCAAAGTAAAGCACATACAAAATGCCTCTTAATATTTGTGAGTTTATTAGAGGGTTTGTAATATATTTTCTAATTACAATATATTATTGTTAATCCTCCTAATTAGATAACAGGTGTAATTCTTAACTTTCATCATACTTAAACATATCTTTTTTTGTTAGTGATTTTTTACCCTATTAGATTTTTCATGTTAAATATATATGTCATATTTTATAGTATTTTATACAGACTATATAAACATAATATATAGAATAAAAATATATATATCTATATATATATAATATATATTATATATAATATATAAAGAGTAAATCCATTTTCTTAGATCTTAAAAGTAGAAAACTTAAAATAGTTTGTGTAAATTAGGGGTGAGCATGGTGCGGGTTGGTGCGGTTTTTGACTAAAACCGAACCGCAACCGCACCTGCGGTTTTTATAAAAATAAAAACCGCACCGCACCACATTTTGCGGTTTCAATTTTGCGGGTTTTTTGCTATTTTTTGTGGTTTAATGTTGCCGTTTTAACCGCACTACAACACCATCATCTTATGACTTATATAATTTATGTGGGTTTTTGCGGTTTTTGGTTTACAATGTTGGTTTTTTCGGTTATAACAACACATATATTTAATGTAAACACACACATCACTTATACCTTACAAGAATATTAATGATAATGTCAAGTAGAAGCCTTATAACAAACATAAAATAATCAATGTGTCATTTTTTAATTTTAAATAATCAATGTGCGGTGCGGTGCGGGTTTTGTGGTGCGATTTTACGGTTAAACCCGCAACCGTACCGCATTTGCGGTTTTTCTTTTATCTTAAAACCGATCCACAGCTTTTTTTCGTGGTGCGGTTTTTGCGGTGCGGTTTTTTACGGTTTTTGCGGTTTACAGTGCGGTTTCTGCTCACCCCTAGTGTAAATTGCCTCTAAGTACCCTCAATACACTTTAAAAATTAATTTTAAACTTGACAACTTTTCAAAAGCACACACTATATTAATTTTAAAAAAACTTTTTTTTTTCAAAAAGTGCACACTTTGCATCAAGTATCGAACAAAAATCACAATTTCACAAGTATAGTTATTTGTTGCTATACACCGACGCTTTGTGTGGGTATTCGTCTAATGTTGTTTATTTTTATTTTTTTTGCACACTTTTAGGTTACATGTACACAAAGTCTAAAACATCCTCTAAAATTACGTACTTTTAAAAGAGTCGGTTAAAAGTACTAAAACTAGACACTAAGGTACAAAAACAAGACAGTTCTAAATTGAATCGTCTTGAAATCAAAATTTAGACTTCCAGGAACCGAAAATCAGACCATAGTTCTAATATACAGCTCAGTTCCTTATTTTTTTAATAACCTAATGCAAACCTAGTTCAAGTGATAGAACCTAAACACGTGATAGATTCTAGGATCGTTTATAGCTCTAGTTTGTTTAGAACTAATCTAGGATAATGATAACAATGAACTTAAAGTATATGCATAGCGGAAATAGCATAAGAACATTGATATCATAACAAGGTTTTTCTTCATTATCTTTCACTATTAGCCCCAATTCTACACGATCAACTATAGAACGGTTACTCTAACTAGTAACAGGAATCATAAGATCCTTGAGGCTAAACTATCTAGGCGTTTACAAGAACCATACGCCTAGAACACACACACCTTTAGTCGACTACATTTTCTGTGCACACCTAAACTACACGCCTGGAACCTCCTTTTATAACATAAGGAGTCCAAGACTTACAAAGAAAGATAAACATTAGACAACTAAATCATTTAAACATTAAGGAATATATTATGTTATCTTTATCTTCTTAAGGAGATCTTCCAGAATCTTCATCTTTTGTAGAATTCCATCTACCTGACTTAGACCCTTATGTTTCATTCTTTTATTCATTTTGTCTCATCAAATTTCTCAACAATCTTCCCTTATTTGATAATGACAAAACAAATAAATAGGCGTGTACGAACTTCCCCTGAAATAAAGAAGTTGCGATCGTTGATCTCCCTAAATGAAATAAACTTCCCCTTAATCAGATTTCCTTTGTACCATGCCACACCAAGGATCTACAAGTTGCCAATTGTACTTGTTAACATCTTCTTCCCCTTTTTGTCATAATCCAATAGGGGACATATGAATATAAGAAACTTTGATTTTGATCACTACAAACCAATATCACACTTCTAATCCAAGCCTTCTAACTCCTCAAATTACCCACCATTAAGCACAATAAGAAAAATGAACTTGAGTAGTAGAAACTCACACTAGCAGTAGTAATAATGACTAGCAGTAGTAAAAACCTTCACCTCAATGTCACATGTAAATGGTTAAACATTTTAATAATAAGCTTCCCCTGAAACCCAAATGTTAACCATTTCTGGAATCTTCAATTCTGTAGGCTCTATATAATGATTACTGATGAAGAAAACTAAGTATAACGAACTTGATGCTGAAGTAGAATAACCCAAACTTGTGTCTTATATCTTGTACTATCCATGTGACGTCAAACTTATAAATAAATCTGTGAAATATAAGTAGATCGCAATCTCTTGACAAAATCCTCATCTTCTATGAGACACATAACCAAAGTGATAGCAAATGTGCGCATTGAGCACCATAAGTTTGTAAATTACACACCTTTGCTAGATTCGACAAGTCTTCGTCACAACATTGTAAGCACGAACAAGTTATGTTTAAACGTTGTAAACCGTTTAAGATATGATAAGAACACGTACCCAAGTAATTCCACTTCATCGTCAAATAAGTAATAAACAACCTTCTTCGTAACCAATTAATACTAATAATTTAAAAACGAGCCTTTAAATATGTTAAGAACATATAAACCAAAACCAAACCATTCTGTTTAGTTCAAAAACATTCTGAACCAATCAATAACCAAAACGTGTGTCATCCGAGTTCTTTACCCAGCCGATAACTACATCACTGCCTTGTCCGATATCATATAATACTAACAGTATGAACTATGAAAGCCAAGCAGTAGTAAAAACTTCGAGCAGTATAAACTTTTAAAGGAAGCAGTGCTAAAAATTTAACATGCAATACTAACTTACTCCTTCCTCCTATGCTTTTAGCAACACTTTAAGTGTCACCAATCTGTCACTAATTCTTCATTCTCCTTCCTCTCATTCTTTTTGTGACACTTTTTAGTGTCAGTAAAGCACCATACTCATAATCGACTTAGCAGCAAGCAGTACTAAACTTTCACTTGGCAGTACAAATGTGTAAACAAGCAGTAGTAACGATACTTCCATAAATAAATCATAAGCAGCTTTAACTTACAACATTCCTTTGTATTGTCTGAGCAATAGTAAGTTCTTATTGGCAGTACCAATAATAAACTGGCAGTAGAAACAACTTCTAACAGTACTATCTGATACAACGAGCAGTGTTAACAATTACAAAGCAATACTAACCAGCTTTCAATGTATATCAGCATTAAGTTACCTCTATCAGCAATTAGATCTTCATTGGCAGCCGTAAATGATATAACGAGTAGTAGTAATAACATACCAATAGCATATAACTTCCTTTTAATGAGCACGAAACATCAACACTAAACTTTGATAATATAAACTTTCCATTGCCAACACACATGCGTCAAAGAATCTGATCACCATTCACTTTAAAAGCGTTACACGGATTCATCCTTATACGAATGTCTCATCAAAACAAAGTAAGTGACCATATCAACTCAGCCAAAGTCGACTTAGATGTATCAAAACTAATTGTGAATTAGGGTTTTCAGAAGAAAAAAAAACTAATATTATAAACCCACAATCAAAGTAATTCCAAGCAGCAAACATCATGTTATCTTGATTCTCCAAGCTACTAATAACATATAATCGTATACATGAAAACCATACATCCTGTTTTAATTAAATTAGAGTTTGGAGAAACCCTAATATGATCGAATTGGCTCAAAAACCAAAAACATAATTTTGACTCATCTTTTCTTCATGAAATCGACACAAAAACACCTTGTGGATCCTAGATCAAGAGCCCCGTGGCTCTGATACCACCTGATAGAACCTAAATACGTAATAGATTCTAGGATCGTTTATAGCTCTAGTTTGTTTAGAACTAATCTAGGATAATGATAACAATGAACATAAAGTATATGCATAGCGGAAATAGCATAAGAACATTGATATCATAACAAGGTTTTTCTTCATTATCTTTCACTATTAGCCCCAATTCTACATGATCAACTGTGGAACGGTTATTCTAACTAGTAACAAGAATCATAAGAAGCTTGAGGCTAAACTATTTAGGCGTTTACAAGAACCATACACCTAGAACACACACACACCTTTAGTCGACTACATTTTCTGTGCACACCTAAACTACACGCCTGGAACCTCCTTTTATAACATAAGGAGTCCAAGACTTACAAAGGAAGATAAACATTAGACAACTAAAGCATTTAAACATTAAGGAATATCTTCTGTTATCTTTATCTTCTTAAGGAGATCTTCCAGAATCTTCAACTTTTGTGGAATTCCATCTACCCGACTTAGACCCTTGTATTTCATTCTTTTATTCATTTTGTCTCATTAAATTTCCCAACATCAAGCCCAAAACATCTACCCTTATTAAGGGTGAGCTGAATGATATGTGCGGTTTTCATAAAAGACTTCTACACAAAGTTTTACAACTTCATAGGCAGTGTACCTAATCGTTGTAGTGTAGTATAGGTTAGACTCAGGAGTTGTTATTGTTCTCTAAGGGAATAGGTTAGGAAGGCTTGAACAGAGCTTAACTGAGATCTACGGGATTAAAAGGAGATTATTTTTGTATTTTTATATTTTATAAAAGGCAGATAAAATCATGGGTTTAAGAGGTTAGCTTGTTTAACTAATTAATAAAACTAAAAATAATCTATACTACTGGTGATAAATTTATGATAAGATAGTGTATTTACTTAATCATGCATTACTTATTAGATTGCTTCTCCTAATCATATTGCCTTGTCACACTCGTGATGATCTATGTAAGTATTTCCTAAGTCATGAACGAATTACACGAACCCGCCGTCTATTTAATATTCCGTTAAGGCAACGCACAAGTAAGGTAGTATGAAGACTATTACAAGGCCGCTAAGAGTATATTAAATGCAATTGAAATATATTAAGAGGGATCAAGCATATTAGGGGTAAGGTAATATGAAGACTGTTACCGATGGTATCCTTTCTACACTTCTTTTATTTCCCTAGACGTCTATGCCAATTTAATATCTCATGGCTAGTATTCTAAAGCCTAACATGCATATTCATCACAAGAAGCAACAGTAAAAGGGTCTATAATCCAACTTTCATGCATCATAAGTAAATACAAGGGAGGGTTTAGCCTAACATGTTATAAAAGAAGCAAGAGCATAAATCAATAAAATAACACATAGACATATTGAATGATTAAAGATAAATAATCTTACTTGATTAAAACATGGAATAAGGTGAGTTACAATAGGGTTTTGAGGCCCTAAAGATGGCCTAAAGTTGACAAAATACTTAAGGTTCGGCTCCCAAAAGTTATATAAAGTTACACCCTAAAAACCCTAAATTCGGTTTTGTATATATATATAGAGAAATCGCTGTGATGGCTTCTAGTTGTAGTCGCAACGCCGTCACAAAGTAGAATCTTCTGGCTCTGATTTAAGTCAGTTATGTCCTAACGTCGTCATTAATTCTCTGATGTCGTCCTTAAATAGATCACGACGGCGTCGCTTTATGCTTGCGATGCCGTCTCCACACTTTGTGAGCACATTTGTTCAAGAGATTTGGTGTAGGTCCGTAGTCTTGTCCGTTTCTTCTCCAAATGAGCCCAAGTCACGTGTATTTCCTCCAGATGCCATCTAAGTGCTAAAAACCTGAAAACAAATGATTAAGCACATAATCTGGGCATATTTGCATGATTTAGGAGGTTAAATAACCCCGAAATAATGTATAAAATAACACCTCATCAAATACCCTTACACTTAGGATTTGCTTGTCCTCAAGCAAATAGGCTTTTCTACCTAGACAATAGCAATATTGGGGGCATTTAACCTACTCTTTAAAAGCATTTTACAACACAACCTTCTAGACCTTGTAATTAAAGCACGAAAAGTGTATACTAGCACCTCACATAAGTGTTTAGGATTCTCTCTTTCACTCGGGTGTATAATAAATTATAACAACTATGGTGAAATGGAAAATTAACACTCATTACCTGTCATAGTATATAAATTACCATAGAGTTGGTAAATGATCAAACCTCTACCGCTAGGCGCAAGTATTATTCATTACTATCAAAGAGGTCTTTTTAAAGGGTTGTGGGGTGTATGTGTAAGATAACATTATTAGAAACGGAAATGGATGGGATACTGATAACATCAAATAACGTCACTTTTATAGCATCATTTATCCCATGTAAATAACCCATTTTGTATAATTATTGCAAAAAATTATTACTTTAATCGTTTATATTTGAGAATTGTAGTAATTATGGAGTACTTGGTGAAGATTAGCTAAAAGGTACGCATTTTGGAGCTTAAGCGAAGACATTTTGAAGATTACTATTCTGACGTCCTATACGCCGTATCCAGCAAGAAAGATACGACGTATCTGTGCTTGCACTTCACAAAATACCACGAAGGAATGAAGATCAATACGACGTATCCAGAAGGAACCTATATGCCGTATTCAAGATATAGAATATGAATATTCTGGAAGATATCAAACGTGGTCCATACTCCAAGAAACCCCTGATACGTTGTCTTGACCTAAGTTAATACACCGTATCGACCAAATTCCAGACCCTATAAATAGAAAACCTAAAAATGGGTTTTCAGTGTGCAAAATCATATTCTTGATACCTAAACCATAAAAGTCAATTTCCAGAAGAGAAAAAGAGCAACGCAAATAATTCCATATGATACACTTTGTAATTTATTATACTCTTGTAATCGTTTAGTTTTTGGTATCATTCGTTAACTCGGTTAGTTTACCTTGGCTAAATTATTACTTTTGTATTGATTATGATGTTTGAAGGCTAATACCTTCAGGTATTAGCCATTTTTATGAAGATCTAAATGTTTGGTTTTGTTTATCTCGGTTGCTTAATTTATCGTTGATTGCTAGTTTATGTTTATCAGTTAATACCTGTTTATGTGCTTTTGTATGCGACCTATCATTTAACTGGATCTAGTAATATAGACCAAGTAATCTAGATGCCGGGATAGCTCTCCATATAGTGACTTATACATCTAGACCAATAGGATCATGAATAATGACCTTTCTTTGCCCTTAGATTATGAGCTTAGTTGGACCGGTAGGTGACCAAGAGATCAACGAGTACATTCTTAATCAATTGGTAAAGACTTGGCCAGTAGACTACTAGTGTATAAATTGTCGTTAAGCAGTAAGGGGGTAAAGTCTCTATGAGCTAGGGTTTAATAAAATCACAATTGCTTTAATCCCTAAGATAGATTATAATAAGCAAATAGGATGCTTTATGCGGATACGTTTAATTATGATAGAATTCTTCGTATCTAGGTGTTAGGAAGAAGTACCGCCTAAGTCTTAATAATGATATGCCGCCTTGAGATAACTAATGATTGCACTAAATAAACAAACCACCATTCTAATCGGATTAATCATGCCTAATACAGTTTTCTTATATCTGGCTTGACCGCTCTTTTATCTTTTGTTAATTTGCTTGCGTGTGTTTTAGTGTCTTGAATTGATTTTAGTCACCACCAAACCCATACCAGTCTCTTAGGCTGAAAACCCCCTTTTACCCGTTAGAACTAGGACTAACATAGGTTTAGCATAGGTTTGACTTAGAATAGAATTAACCTAGATCAGTTAACCAAAATATTAATAAACTAAAAGATTGTTTTTCGCTCTCAGTGATCAACACCCTACTTACCACGAAACTCTAACTTGACCGGGTACACTGCCCGTTAAAGTGTTGTTTTTGGTTAAGTCGGCAAAATATAAATTTAAAACTTGAACTTTCATAAGTAAACACCACACAACGACACAATCAAGTTTTTGGTGCCGTTGCCGAGGAGTGAAAATTTAATCTTAATTTTTATTTAATACTTTGGTTTTTAACATTATATTAGATCTAACCCTTAGGATTAATGTAATTTAGATTAGTGTATAATTCTATAAAATTCTGTATATGTATTTGTAATTGTTTGCTTGTATGTTTGTGTGTTTAATTATTTGTGTAATTTATTATTTATCCCGAGCCTATCCTACTGATTGTTTATCCCTTGTTTCAGGTAGTGCATGACAAGGAGTTTAAATAAGGAACTATTTACACCTTTCAAGGAACCAGAATGAGAATTTTGTTCATCTAGGAAGCTTTTCAAGACATTAAGTCTCGACGAATCGAGATTGCCTTTATTCGATCTCTTATCTGATCTTGAAGAAAATTTTGAGGAAGAAGTAGCAGAAATAATGGCGAAAACCATAGAGCAATACATGAGCAAGACCCGAGCTGACTATGGATCGGGAGTTGCTAGGCCTAAAATTGATGACAAAGCTTACTTTGAACTGAAAGGCCAATTTCTTAAGGAAGTTTGAGACAACACCTTCAGCGGTTCGGATCATGCAGATGCGAACGAACACATTGAGAAAGTTCTCAAGATTGCTGACTTATTCCATGTTCCTATCATCACTCTGGATCAATTAATGCTTCGAGTCTTCCCCATATCCTTAACTGGAGCCGCAAGTCGTTGGCTAAGAAACAAACCATCTAGTTTAATTAAAACTTAGGAAGATCTAAAAACAAAGTTTCTAAACAAATATTGCCCACCTGCTCGAACTGCAAAGAAAATGGAGTAGGAGATCAACAACTTTTAGCAAGAACCAGATGAAACCCTTTACCAAGCATGGGAGGGCTTTAAAGAACTCTTGATGAAGTGTCCTCAACACTACTTAAAGGAGATGCAAGAGGCAATCTTGTTTTATAATGGATTGGAAGTTCCAACTCGACAGATTCTTGATTCAAAAGGTGCCATTCAGAAAAAGACTGATGCCGATGCAAAAGTGGCCATCGAAGAGATGGCAGAATATTCTCAAAAATGGCATAATGGAACATCTAGAGGAAGAAGTACTGAAATTTCTGACGGATTGGCAGCCATACAAGCGCAACTTAATAATCTTGGAAGAGAAATCAAGAAGGTGAATGAAAAGGTTTATGCTGCCCAAGTAAGATGTAAACGATGTAAAGGACCCCACTACACCAAAGATTACCCACTAAAAGAAGAAGGGAAAACTATTAAAGAAGCTTACTATACTCAATTTGGTGCACCTTTCCAAGGAGGGGGATATAGAGCAGCAGCTCCGGGATTCTACCAAAGGAACAATGCAAATCCTTCGTATCAAGAATGAAGACAATCTATGGAAGAAACTCTGGGCAAATTTATGGGTGAATCAGCGAAAATACATGAAGAAAACTCCAACATGATTAAAGAAATCCGAGCTTCTACGGACACCGCCATCAGGAACCAAGGAGCATCGATTAAAACTTTGGAGATTCAAATCGGACCATTAAGCAAGGTGCTACAGGAAAAAGGATTTGGAAGTTTACCCAGCTCTACTAAACTAAACCTGAGAGACAATGTCAAGTCGATCTCGCCTACTTTTAAAGTTGATACAAACCCGATACGCTGTATGAGATCCTCCCAATACATCGTATCCACCCCACAGAACAGAACTCTGATGTACGACACAAGATAAATGATAATTCCGTTTCCAAGTCGTTTGAATTGTAAAACCCCGTATTTAAGCTCACTACTAATTCTAATCTCATAATTATTTTATGAATTAAAAAAAAATTACTTTTAATTATTTTAGTCGATTTCATTAAAATCGTCATTTTAAATTTTCGCGAATTCTATACTTGACGTTTATCCGTTATTGATTGAGAAATCAAAGAATGCCATATTTTAGCCATTAGAGCTTAATTATTTTATTTTTAGTATTTTCCATCTTTTATTTATATTTGGCCAAAACCGAGACAAAACTTGCGTTTTTATAAAAAGTAATGGGTTTAATTAGTTTTTGGGCCGGGATTCACTTAATATAACTTGGT
>BQNB010046829.1:9196-43486 GCA_026074375.1 Tanacetum coccineum
AATAGACTGTAGTTGCAAATTCCACAACAAAAACTGAATATGTGGCTGCTTCAAGTTGCTGTAGACTAGTGCTTTAGATTCAGAATTAACTACTTGATCATGGGTATAATTTTATGCATACTAAGATCTTTATTGGAAATAACAGTATTATTTGCATAATTAAAAATCCTGATTTTCATTCAAAAACAAAGCATATAGAGATTAGACATCATTTTATTAGGGATTGCAATGAAAAGAAATTGATTCACGTGGTCAAAACCCATATTAACAAGAATGTTGCAGATTTACTTACAAAAGCTTTTGATGTAAGTAGGTTTCAATATTTGATTGCTAGTATTGAAATGTTAAATCCTTAAAAAGTTTTATCTCTTTATGTTTTTTGTAGAGTTTTGTATGAATTAGTACTTTATTTATGTCATTAAAAGTTTCTGTTGTTAAGTATAATTAGTGCTGCTAGTTATACTTAATCCTGCTGAGTTAATACTGTTAGTTATATTTAATACTGTTAGATATAATTAATACTGCGCTAATTGTAAAAATGGCTATGGCTTGTATTTTCTTGGTCTTGGAATAACATTTTGCAGAAAAAGCAAAGAAAAGTGTTAGATTGATGATGCAAAAGCTGGTTAGTAAAGAAAATAGACAGAAAGTTTTGGTGAGAAAAAGAATTGAGAGATTTGGTGAGTTTAAAAACAAAAAGAGAGATGTGTGGAATAAAAACAGACAGAGTGATTTGGTGAGCAAAAGAATTGAGAGATTTTGTGAGTTTAAAAATAGAAAGAGAGATGTGTGGAATAAAACAGACAAAGTGATTTGGTGAGTAAAATAATTGAGAGAAATGGCGAGTTGAAAAACAGAAAGAGAGTTAAATATATTAAAAACAAACAATGTTTGGAATGGAATTGGAGTTAATGCCGGTAACTCAAATTTAATGCTGTTAGGCATAAACTTACTACTGCTAGTGAAAGTTAATACTGTCAGGCATAACTTGCTACTGTTGGGTTACTACTGTTGGTTCAAGTTAATGTTGTTGAGGGTATTTTCATAAATACTTCCATCAAGGGTTTCAATCACTCATTTAATCGATTTCATTCAATCATATACTCTCTAATCACAAATCCTAACTCAATTTCATCATTCATCATCAAAACCCAACACAATGTCGACCCTAAAGTTTGCTGATACACACAACATGATCGCGTTTTTGTCTAAACCCACTGAAAGTGAAGGGTTTGAGCAAATTATTGATTTTTTAAATGCAAATCCTATTAAGTATGCACTAAAGGTTAATCCTACAATTTATACTTCGTGCATTAAGCAATTCTGGGCTACTGTCAAGGTGAAAACTATTAACGGGGAAGTATAGTTATTGCTTTCCAAATGCTACCATTTTTTGAAGAAAATTTCAAGGATGGGATATTGAAAATCTTTCAAGAAGTTACTTTCTAAAGGATTTATTTTAATCTCAATGGAAATCCTATTATACCATTTTGCAATGCTAAGTGCTAGACTACTGCATGGAATAAAATTTAGTACACTAGGCTTCTGAATTATTGTTTAGCTACAAACTAGAAGTTTTCAAAATACATTTTTGAAAGTATGGTGAAGAACTTGGAGAATGTTTCTGGTAAATTCTTAATGTATCCAAGATTTGTACAAGTGTTTTTAGAGAAACAACTAGAAGGAATGTCAAATCATAAAAAGATTTATCGTTATACCCTGCATTCTAAGATGTTTTTAGAAACATGAAAAGGGTAGGAAAAGGTTTTTCTAGAAGGGAAACACCCTTATTTCCAACAATGATGGTACAAGCTCAAGAAGAAATGGGTGAAGGTTTAACAAATCCCACTAATCCTCATCACACACCCACCATTATTCAACCATCAACATCTCAACCTCAAAAGAAAAAAAACCTAGGAAGCCAAAGAGAAAGGACACTAAGGTACCTCAGCCTAGTGGTCCTACAACCAATGTAGCAGATAAGGCTGTCTATGAGGAGATGGATGACAGTTTGGAAAGGGCTGCCACTACTGCTACTAGCTTAGATGCAAAGCAGGATAGGGGTAACATCAATAAGACCCAATCCAAGGCAACACTTAATGAACCAAGTTCCATAGGAACTAGTTTGGGTAGTGGTCCCAGGCGCCAAGACACCATGGGGGATACTATTGCTCAAACTGGGTTTGAGAATGTATCTAAAACTTCCAATGATTCACTGCTCGCAGGAGTTAACACACCTCAAAGTGTTGAGGATAGTCTGAAACTAAAGGAATTAATGAAATTATTTATCAACTTGTAAAATAGAGTTATTGATCTGGAGAAATCTAAGACCACTCAAGCTCAGGAGATTACAAGTTTGAAAAGGGGGGTCAGGAAGCTAGAAAGGAGGAATAAGTCAAGAACTTATAGACTTAAAAGATTATACAAGGTTGGTTTGAGTACTAGAGTAGAATCCTCTGAAGAAAGTTTGGGTGAAGAGGATACATCCAAACAGGGGAGGATATCTGATATTGACGTTGATGCAGGAATTAGCTTGGTTAGTACTCATTTTGATGCTGATATAGATATGTTTGAAGTACATGACTTAGTTGGTGATGAGGTGATTGTTGAAACTGAAGTTGCTTCTAAAGATGTGAACTTAAGTGTTGATGAAGTTACTATAGCTCAAGCACTTGCGGCTTTGAAAAGTGCAAAACCCAAGGCTGACAAGGTTGTGATATAAGAACCAGAGCAGGGTACAATTACAACAACTGCTGCTACAACAATTACAGCTGCTAGCACAAAGAAGGGAAGAAAAGCTATTTCTAAATTATCAGAGCAAATGGTAATTCTCAGATGTATTTAACTTTTGGAAAGATGCATAAAAACTTTAACAGAGAAGACTTGGAAGTTCTTTGGAGCATAGTTAAAGCTAGATTTAAGAAGATAGAGCCAGTAAATTACATGAATAATTTCTTACTTCTTAATTTGAAGACCATGTTTGAACATCATGTTGAAGATAGTGTATGGAAGATCAACAAGGATTAGTTAAAGTGTTGAACTGGAAGCTTTATGATTCTTGTGCAGTTCATTGTGTAACAATGCAACACGTACTTTATTATCTGTTGGTTGAGAAGATGTATCCACTTACAAATCACACACTACATCAGATGTTCAATGATGTGAAGCTTTAAGTTGATTATGAGTGTGAAATGGCATTTGAGCTTCTTAGATTGGTTAAGAAACAGCTTAAGGAAGGCTATGTACCTTAATAAAGTGTTTGGAAGCATCCTCTTGGTGATTGATGAAGCTTTGAAGGTAACTTGAGATTTTGAAGAAGAATATCAAGTTTAGAGGAGGATTGTTAGGATTAAAAGCCTTCTTGAAGTTACTACTGCTAAGGTTTGTGTTACTGCTGCTAAGCAAAACTTAGTGTTGTTCAGTAATCTTAATGAAAAATATGCTAAGTAGTTAGTACTGCTAGTTTTATTAGTACTGCTAGTATATGTTAGTACTGCTAGAGTAAAGTTAGTACTGCTAGTGAAGATTGAAGAAAATATTCTAAGTAGTTACTACTGCTTGTACACAGTTAATGTTGTTGGTGTATAAGTTACTACTGCTTGTTCAGAGTTAATGCTGCTGGTACAAAGTTACAACTGCTGAAAGATAAATATTACTTGAAGATCAAGATTACTTAAGAGATAAGGATTGTTATTTATAGAATAGATCTTTGAGAATAATCTAAGTTTTAGTAATATATTGTAAATCGACTAGGACTCCTTGGTGTATAAAAGGAGGTCCTAGGGCATAGAATTTTATGTATCTTAGTCGTATAATTCATAGCTTCAAGGTTTTGTAACCCTAATACTAAGAGAGTATTCATATTATTTGTAATAATAATATTAGAGCTTTTATTGTTGAATTATATTGTTTTGTGTTACTGTTTCATTAAAGAATTCTTTTTATATTAAAGGTTAGTTTCCGCATAATCTTTAGTATTATCAAACAAAGTTTCTTAACTAAGTTATGTTAGATTTATCTAGCATAACTAAACCTTAAACAAGCTTAAAGAATTCGATCATTAGAAGTTAACTGTGATCAACACAATTAAAATGACCGGGTTGTCTCCTGGGAAGCACTTTTGTTTCAGCTGGTCTTTAAGTTTGACCTATTTCTAATTTAATCCCATCCTTATAAAACAATTTGGGGTCGAACAGGATGCCAAATGACACATACAAATTCTTGATTAGGAAAATGAATGACATCCCATTGCTAAGATGATTACAAGTCATGATATTAACATTTAGATTCTTGATAAAAGTTTCAGTTTTGAAAAATTTATTAGATGTATCATGACTTGTTTCCAAAATCTTATTTGACCCTTGTGTATCAACATTTATTACATTAGGTAATGGTATGACAAACATATCACCCGAAGGTTGCTCAATATCGATTTTATCATTATCATTGTCCGTATCCGATTTTATATCATCGGGATAAATCACGTTAAAAGGAAATAAATCATTAAAGTATAAAATGTTTTGTTCCTTTTCATGACAGTCGGACAATGACGTTTCATTATTAAATTCATCGATATGTTGAGGACTTACAATATGTTCATTTAAGAAATGTGATTTAGACGTTAGAGCGTCATTGTTAACAATGGCTGAAAATTCATTCTCAAAATCTTTAAAGAAGTCTAAATCATTAGAATAACTAACCTCGGGCTTGGGTAATGGAAATGAAGGCATATTGACTTTATCATTATCATTTTTTAAATCCGTTTTCAAATTGTAGACATAAATTATTTTATAGGAAAATGAAATTTCTTCATAAATTACCGTGTAATCTTCGTCGTCGGATTTCATCAAACGATATTCTAAAGTCAATTTCATTGTCGTTAAGAGGACTTACCGTAGGTTCCCAAGAGAGCGCTTCTATAGATGTATCATCAACGACTATAGCTGGGAATTCGGATTCGAAGTTTGTAAAGTAATCGTCCTCATCTTCACAATATTCCATCTTATCGTATGTGGCAGTTTGCCAATTAAACGTCTCACCGCGACTAAGAGCTTTTTCTTCTTGAAGTCTGATGTATTCCTCAATAGTGATATTGGGGTTGTCCATTTTAACTTGTAATAAATTTGCTAGAAAAAACTTGTCAAATAGCCTAATACGCCGTATTCAGTTAACTGAATACGCCGTATTGATGATAGAGTCGAATACGCTGTATTGGTTTTGAAAAATTTATACGCCGTATCCAAGAAGTTGAATACACCGTATTCAGTATTCGACTCAGAGTATTACAGAAGACTGTAATAATGCAGAAAACACATAAACACGTAATATGTAAATATATACAATGCACATAAGCAAACAATTACAAACAAAATATAAACAATTAGATTATACTAAGCTAAACTAATTAATGGTTATAAATACTAATAAGAATAAGGTTTAATTAATTCACTCCCCGGCAACGGCGCAAAAAACCTGATGTGCTGTCGTGTAGGGTCAATTATTTGATTATTAAGTTTTAAATTTATATTTATCCGACAAACCTAAAACAACACTTTAACGGGCAGTGTACCCGGTCACGATGGAGTTTCGCGGTAAGTAGGGTGTCAAACACTAAGAATGAAACATTAATCCTATATTCTATTACTTTTAATTAGTCTATTTAATGGTTAAACCTATGCTATATACGTTGTCTAATGACATGGGGGTTTTCAGCCTGAGAGACTAGAACAGGTTTGGTGGAGACAAATATCAATTCAATACACAATAAACGCAAAAGAAGAAAATCAGAAAATAGGAAAGCGGTACAAGACAAATGATAGAAAACTGTATTAGCCATATTAAATCCAGTTCAATGTTGGTTTGTTTGTTTTAGTGCAATGATTTACTTATCTCGAAGCGGCATATCATTCTTAAGACTTAGGCGGGACATCATCCTAAGACCAAGACACGATTAATCTTGTCACAATTAACGCATCCGCATAAAGCATCCTTTAGTTTAATTATAATCTATCTTAGGGAATCAAAGATTAAGCATCTTTATATATCGATTATAATTCTCTATAGAGGACAACACCGTGTATGATCGTACTAACCCTTGCTCATCAGACTTCTACTCACTACTGATTAACGATGATTTGTAATAGTTGGTAGTCCACAATCCAAACTATACCATTGATCGAACGTTATTAGTTAGCACTAAGCCCACTATCTAAGTTACGGTACAACACCAGTTCAAAACGAGGAAAGCGGGATGTGTTAGTGATTCCTATTGTTCCACCTTTACGCAATCACTATATGGAGAGCTTACTGGACTCTTACGCCTATGCTCCTCCTAACATAACACCGAAGTTGCAGCGCATTAAATATGTAGAACTAGACCCAGTTGAATGATAGGTCGGGCATACTTAAGCAAATAAGAACAAGATATGTAGTGATAACATATTCATAATCAAACGATAAATTAAGCATTCTGAGATAAACATACCAAACATTATATCTTTATAAAAATGGATGATACCTAAGGTTATCCGCTGAAAGTCATTGTAAAAAATACACTTACGGTTTGATATATGAACAATTAAAGTAAAGAAAACCTCGATCGAAACGCGTATTCGGTTTGGCGAAGAATACAAGGTTTTCTTTGATATTGAGGCTCTTTCGACATTCTATGCTCCTTTTTTCGTCTCTTGGTCGAATTCGGTGGTATTCAGGGATTAACTTGCATGCCTAAACTTGAGTTTAGGGTCGTCTATTTATAAGGTCTGGTAGTCGGTTCGATACTCTGTATCGGGCGATGTGGGATACGGCATATTAGGGTTTCTTGGAGTAGGGACCACGTTTGATATCTTCCAGAATATTATATTTATTCCATATTTCCAATATGGCGTATTGGTCTTCTGGATACGGCGTATTGAACTTTATTCCTTCGTGGTCTTCTGTGAAGTTTAGGCACGGATACACCGTATCTTCTTGATGGATACGGCGTATTAAGTAAATCAAGCTTGTTCTACTTTGTTGACCAAAGTATTATATACGGCGTATTTTTCAAAGTCAGGAAATGGTCTTTTTGTTTGTCAAGTCTTGGATACGTCGTATAGGTCTAGAATAATACGGCGTATTGGCTGTCAAATCAGTAGACTTTCTCAAACTCTTCGTTTATGCTCCAAAATGCGTGCCTTTTAGCATAACTTCACCAAGTACTCCGTAATTACTGCAATTCTCAAATATAAATAAGTAAGTAACAATTCTTTGCAATAATTATATAAAATGGGTTAAATACATAGGATAAATGATGCTATAAGACGTTATTTGATGTCATCAAATATCTCCCCACTTGAATCCTACTTGTCCTCAAGTAGCCTTTAGAAGTTTATAAAAATGTATCCGTAAGGATATTTTCCGTTAAAGCATTTATACGATCTATTACAAGTACACAACCCATAAACACACTTACGAATTAGGAAGATGGTAAAAACTCAAATACTCAAAAAATACATTATGTAAAGTAACATGTAACTAAATTCGTCTCAATTGCTCACGGTAGTACGAGTATTTCTTCATAAGCTTTGGCAAGATACACATCTCCAACCGCTAATGCTAAGGACGGTAAAGTTTATAAAAAGGTAAATAGGGTTTGTATGAGAAGGCTTAGGGTTTTTTACTCTAATAATCTCTATCGATACCAACCAGAAGTATCACTCCAACAAGGTAGCTGAAGCACACATACACACCCGGAACGCCGGGATAGACATGTGTGTTCGATCACATCCCCATTTGAATTTAACCAACGGTTAGGATGAAGAATGATATAGGGTAGGAACCTTCAAACTTTCACCAATAGTAATAAACTAACAAGGTAGCTGACACATGCATACATGGCCGTAACGACGGAATAGACATGCACGCTCGATCACATCCTTATTCGCGTAAAATCCATGGTTAATCATTAGGTGAGAGGGAAGCAAATTGTTGTTAAATAAAAATCAAGAAACAAATAGATTAAGACCAAGATACAAGTTGCTAGACACTTATTTTCCTGATCGTTATTATGACAAAGACACTACTATTTACAACGTCTTGATCATAGATCAAATACAACCTAAGTTAGCGTTCTCATAACGGTCAACTTCCCAATCATCCCAAAACTTTACATACTTTACAAGGTAAGTGGCGATATCTTCCACTTTGTACAATACTCTACATCGTTGATTTTCTTTGACATATCAACGAATAATCGATCCTTCGGTAATGCTTTTTTGCGAAACGATTATCTTTAAACTTTCTTTCTCTCTTTTTTTTGCAAATTTTCTCATTTTTTTTAATAACTAAACTTCAAATCTCGGTGTAGTTTCACCATCTTTACGATCATAATAATTCCTTTGGTAATTTCTTCGTTCTTCGAATTCACCATTAATTATGAGCGTAGTAAAATCACATGAGCTTTGACTACTAATATACATTCCCCTTTTGCAATGTGCAAATTTCCAACCGCACCAAAGATAGAAAATGACACAAGACTCGGGAAATACAGACTTTACACTTTAAGCAACTAGCAACTATAAATTAAACTTAATCTAACACGGTAGGTTAAGGTGTAAGGGTGTAACGAAACAAATAATTGGTGTAAATTCCTAAAGGATTGGCTCTACGGGTTGTTCTAGTGGATCATCACTCTAAAGATGAGAGTGGAAAGGTTTAAACTGGAGGTTAACTAACCGGTGTAGTTAGTTAATAAACAACATGTATAGGCAATTTGGTTGTAATCCTAAGATTTACCAATTTAAACAAGTTACTCCAATTAAATCCATAATACTCATTATTATGGTCTCGAATAGATATACCAAGCCAAGTTCTAAAGTCTACAACATCATCGGCACACTCATATTTTGTGAAATTTGGGTAAACATTTGGAAACGGAAAGGTTAAATCCTCACAATATCTATCAAGGATTATTGTGTGTAGGTTATGTAACATGTAATTTCATAAAAGTATGCTTAAAATTTTTAAATTTGAGCATAATTTAATCATTTTATTGTGAAAAATAGGACAAGTAAACATTCTAATTCCATCCCCCCACTTGAATTATACAACGTCCTCGTTGTATATGTAAAACATTAAATACGGGAATTTAAAAAGGATTAGAATGAGAAACTCCATTGATATTTGCTCGGTAGATTCTCCAAGTTGCGTTTATGAGCAATATATCGTGTTGAACAGCCGTCTTGAAGTTTCAAGACTCCAACACTTCAAGATTTCCAGATTTGTAAATTCTCCACCAATATTCATCGATATTTCCTTTACGAGATCCTGTGTAAAATATAGGAAAAAACAGGTGCATTCATATCTTGGTATCTACGGTTAATTTAAACTAAACTAAAACAAACTAAATACAAGTCAGACTGTGGATACAGCGTATCAAGTAGATCAATACGGCGTATTCGCAGAACTGACAATAATGTTTTTAAAGTGCATGAAAAATAAAGACTGATAACGTCCAGACATTCAATACGCCGTATGGTATGGGTCGGATACACCGTATTAAAGTCTGGGAAGACAGACTCGATAACAAAATTAAATAACATTTCGGGTTGTCTCCCGGGAAGCACTTTTGTTTACAGCGAAGTCTTTAAGTTAGACTTTTCTTCTAGACTTCTCTTACCTTTTGGTTTACGCGTCACTTTCCTATCATTCGTCCTTTTATGGAAAAATATCTTGGTAGTTTATGGACAAAATTATCTTCGTTTCTCTCCCATATTTCATATCATAACTTCTAATAGGCAATATACCCTTCGTTCGGGTCCAATCGAGTATTGAATAGCTTCAAACGTTTCGGCTTTGCACTTCTTTTGTTAGGTTGCTTATCATCATCTATTGTAGTCTTTACGGCTTTGATTTGTCTTGTTCATTTTCTTTTTCAATATTGCGAACGTCATAGGCTTTGAAGAATGAATCAATAGCAGTGTTCGACGGATTTTCATTTTTAGATTCCTTCCATTCATTATTGCTTGAAGTATTGTTGTCCACATATCTCTTATTCTAATTTCCATTCATCCATGAGTGAAATATCACTTTTTGAGTCCTCCCATCAATTTTCTTTATAGTTTTTGAATGTTTTTTATGTTTTGATATGAATTGAGGTGGATCATTTCCCCTGTTCTCTCCTTTCAGTCAACATTTCATCCTCTTCATGTATGATTCAGGGATAGAATCTACAGAAGAATTTCTCAAACAGTATCCCAAGTGGTACATTTTTCCATCTCCCTCAATAATCCATCACTCATTTAGCTTCATCAGACAAAGAAGAGAGGAAAGACACCTTATTCGTAGTTGATGGATTCACACCAGGAATCCGGAGAATTCATCCACTAAATTTAAGTGCTTTGGCAATGTGTTCCACCACGTCTTCATTATACGTTCCTTGATATATGTTCTTTTGTAATTCCACCCAAAACTTATCGTTGAGCTCAACTTCAATATCGTTACTAGTGATAGAAAGATTTGTTTCAGTTGGAGCTTTTTCAATGTCATCAAAAATTGGTTTAGCCATGACTTTATGTAGTTTCTTCTTCAATCAACTAGCTCTGACAAGTTCTTTCTGTAACAAGGATAAAAATATCAGTAGGATTTGCTCTACAGAAGAAAAAACAATTTGCACAAAAATTAATTATTTTAGTTTTTGTCCCAGACGATCGATACGCCGTATCCAATGGAAGTGGATACGCCGTATTAATCTGTTGAGATGAATACGCTATATTGGACAAAGAACTGGATACGCCATATTCAGTGGGATTGGATACGCCGTATTCAACTGTCGATCAGAACCGTATATTCAAGAAAAACAATTAAATACGCAAACAATTAAACACACAAATATACAAGCAAACATTTAAAGATAAATATACAAATATTACAGAATATACAAGAATATACACTAATCCAAATTACACTAATCCTAAGGGTTAGATCTAATCTAATGTTAAAAACCAAAATATCAAAATAAAAATCAAGATTAATTTTCACTCACCGGCAATGGCGCCAAAAACTTGATGTGTTGTAGTGTAGAGTTTTTTATATGATTCAAGTTTTAAATTTATATTTTGCCGACTCAACTAAAAACAACACTTTAACGGACAGTGTACCCGATTGGTAGTAATTTCATGGTAAGTAGGGTGTCGATCATTGAGATCGAGGTTAAATCTATCAATTTAATTAATATTTTGGTTATCTAATCTATGTTAATTCTATTCTAATCCTATGTTAAACCTATGTCAGTCTAAATCCTAATTCTAATGGAAAAGGGGGGTTTTCAGCCTGAGAGACTGGCATGGTTTGGTTGGTGACTACAATCAATTCAAGAAACTGTTACCCACGCAAGCTAATTAACAAAAGATAAAAGAGTGGTCGAACCTTATATAAGAAAAATGTATTAACCATTATTAATCCGATTAGAAGGTTGGTTTGTTTATTAAGTGCAATAATTTCTTCTCTCGAGGTGGCATATCATTCTTAAGACTTAGGCGTTACATCATCCTAAGACCTAGACACGTTAATTCTATCACAATTAAAGCATCCGCATAAAGCATCCTTATTTGCTGATTATAATCTATCTTAGGGATTAAAGCAATGGTGATCTTGTTAAACCCTAGCTCATAGAGACTTTACCCACTTACCGCTTAATGGCAATCTATACACTAGTAGTCCACTTGTCCAACTATCCAATGGAATCAGAACATTATTTGTTGAATTATCTAGGTCACCTGCTAGTCAACACGATCAATAAACCATTGGCAATATCCAAATAACTAGTTAAGCCCGAAGCGTATCCTAGACACAGACTTAGAAGGACAATATTTGTGTAACTATTAATCTAGATGTATAAATTACTATATGGAGAGTTATCCCAGACTCTAGATCCGCTTGGTCCACTTAGCTAGATCCAGTTGAATGATAGGTCGCATACAAAAGCGCGTAAACAAGTATAAATTGATAAACATAAACAAGCACTCAACGATAAATCAAGAAATCGATATAAACAAATACCAAACATTCAGATCTTCATAATAATGGCTAATACCCAAAGGTATTAGCCTTCAAACGTCATAATAAATACAAGAGTAATAATTTAGCCAAGGTAAACTAACCGAGTTAACGAATGATACCAAAAATTGAACGATTACTAAAGTATATGGAATTACATGATGTCTCCTATGTAATTGAATACGTTGCTCGACTCTTCTGCTCTTTTTCTCTTCTGAAAATCGACTTTTGTGGTTTAGGTATCGAGAATATGATTTAGCACACTTAAAACTCGTTTTTGAGTTTTCTATTTATAATGTCTGGAAGTCGGTTCAATATGGCATATCCAATGGGTTGGATACGACATATTGGGGATTTCTTGGAGTAGGGACCACATTTGATATATTCCAGAATATTATATTATTCCATATCTTGAATACGGAGAATTGATCTTTAATCTTTTGTGGTCTTTGGTGAGTGCAAGCACGGATACGCCGTATCTTCTTGATGGATACGGCGTACTGGTCTTCAGAATAGTAATCTTCAAAATATCTTCATTTAAGCTCCAGAATGCGCGCCTTTTGCAATTTTCACCAATTACTCCATAATTACTGTAACTCTCAAATATAAATGATTAAGTAACAATTCTTTGCAATAACTATACAAAATGGGTTAATATCATAGGATAAACGATGCTATAAAATAGACGTTATTTGATGTCATCACCTTCTTAACCCAATTTATCTTTTGACTTGTTTCTCTTTAGCTATAGCGGTGGAGATGTGTATCCTTGCCAAGCCTATGATAGAAAACTAATCACGACCGAGAAATTGAGCGTACCAATTAAATGTTGCACCCTAGATTAGTTGAGTGATCTGAGTGTTTTCATTTCCATATTTCGTGAGGAGCTTGGTTATGTACAGGTGATTAGGACAAAATGATGCTTAAACAGAAAATCCTCAACTTCGGTTGGGATACATTTTCATAAACTGAAACTTTTCTAAAGTATACTTGAGGACAAGTAGGATTCAAGTGGGGGATATTTGATGACATCAAATAACGTCACTTTATTATATCATTTATCCCATCTATTTTGCCCACTTTTATATAATTATTGCATTTTTTGGTACTTAATTTCTTTAAAGTTTATAAATGCAGTAATTCAGGAGTGTTTTGTGAAGACAAGCTAAAAGGCGCATAATTTGAAGCTAAAACGAAGACATTTGAAGAATGCTGATTTCTGACTACATACGCCGTATCCAACAAAAGAGATACGGCGTATCAGCGCCAAGACTTCACAAGAAAGCGCGTTTGACCAATTCCCAATACGGCGTATCTGACTGCTTCCATACGCCGTATCCATGAAGATAACTATTCGAAGATACAGTAAATAAAGTAAATTGGGAAAGATATCACTGATTGATTGAGAACGTAGCGCGCACTCCAAGGAATCCAGCCCTATACGCCGTATCGACCTAGCCAGATACGGCGTATCGAGTCTTTTTCAGACACTATAAATAGAAGACTCAAAAATGAGTTTTCAGTGTGCAATATCATATTCTTTATACCATACTCATTAAAGACGAATTTTAGAAGAGAATATCAGCCACCAAGGTCAAGCATTGATCACGAATCCATAGAAGACATCATGTAATTTTTACTCTCTTAATCGTTCGATTTTAATTGTTTGATTACGCTTGTATAATTATAATGGTTGTGGGCTAATACCCTCGGGTATTAGCCATCTTAATGAAAGTTTAATGTTTGGTTTGTTTTAAAATCGATTTCTTAATTAATCGTTGATTGTTTAATTATGTTTATCACCTCATACTTGTTTATGTGTTTGAATATGCGACCTATCATTCAACTGGGTCTAGTGATACCTAAAAAGTAATCTAGATACCGGGATAGCTCTCCATATCGTGTTTTATATTACTGGACCAATAGGATCACAAATAACATTTTGTCTTTGTCTTTGAATTATGAGCTTAGTTGGACCGGTAGGTGACCCGTTTATGTTTCAGCAATCATGCTCTTAATTAATTGATAAAGATTTGAATAGTGGACTACCAGTATATAAAACACCGTCAAACAATAAGTGGGTAAAGTCCCGTTGGGCTAGGGTTTTAACAGGATCACCACTGCTTTGATTCCCTAAGATAGATTATAATTAAACTAAAGGATGCTTTATGCGGATGCGTTAATTGTGACAGGATTAATCGTGTCTAGGTCTTAGGATGATGTCCCGCCTAAGTCTTAAGAATGATATGCCGCTTTGAGATAAGTAAATCATTGCACTAAAACAAACAAACCAACATTGAACTGGATTTAATATGGCTAATACAGTTTTCTATCATTTGGCTTGTGCTAGTCTCTCAGGCTGAAAACCCCCATATCATTAGACAACGTATATAACATTGGTTTAACGAGTAAATAGACTAATTAGAACTAATTAAAATACTGATAGAATATAGGATTAATGTTTCACTCTTAGTGTTCGACACCCTACTTACCGTGAAACTCCATCTTGACCGGGTACAATGCCCGTTAAAGTGTTGTTTTAGGTTTGTCGGGTAAATATAAATGTAAAACTTGATAATCAAATAATTGACCCTACACGACAGCACATCAATCACATTTTCTCCCCTTATCAAAAATGTCAAATCTCTTGATATTTTGGATATCAATTGATTCAAATATGTATGAAAATTATATGGGGAGAAAAATGTTCTAATTAGGTATCAAGCATTTTATTGGGAACATTTTGATGCTTCCCCTTAATTTCTGAGGGTGTTATAGGTGTTTGAGTATGTTAATTTGAAATTTTTTGAATTTACTAAGAAATTCTTAAAAATTCGAACTCAAACACTATATATGCCTATTATTAGTCCTACACTACTTATTTACATATTCACAAGTTTTATAATTACGAGAAATGACCTGAAAGAGTAAGACAAAAATATGACAAAGTCATATTGTCTGTTGAAGCAGTCTAAGGTCTTCCCCGTAATGTCTACCACCAACGAACTTTTCCAAGCTTCTCATCAACCTTCTTTTCCGCAACTAACGATCAATTTATTTTACCATGATGTGAGACTGTGTCTTTTCTAAGTGACTCAATCTTCTATTTGGCATGGCTTTGTTATACCCCATCCTCAAATTAGTAGCCATGTTATGAAGAGTATCCCAAACCGATTAGATTGTACCATCACGGAACTTGTAGAGCTCATCAGAACGCATCAATCTCTTTATGTTCAGCTTATCTTTATAAATTACTCTTTGAGGATCTGAGAGAGTGGTATATGGTGCTCTTTGGGAGAGGTTTCCTTTACGTGTTCTTGGCTTGGATATGTTGAGCTTCTTTTGGTAGCTCTCGATACCAAGTTGAATATCTTCCACTCTCTTCTGGATTACAATACGTCTTGTGAACATACATGATGCAATGGCCAGGTGCACAATGTCCTCGCCTTTGAGGTTGAAGAGTCTGTTTTGAACAACAAGAAGTAGCATGTCTTCAATGTCATTTAGATGAAGTCGTGGAAAGTCGCCTTCCATGAACTTGTATAATTGCTGATCAGATCTTCGAAATTCAATCTCCTCAAGATAACCATAACCATACCATATGTTAACTTTGACATTTTTCACTACAAGAATTATTTTGGTGGAGTACACATCATGTTTGGACACCCTTTTGGAAGCATATCCGTAGAATCTTTGTCTTTTGGGTCCCTAGTGTAAAGTACCTAAAAGAGCATGCTTGTCATACGCTACTTTTATAGGACTCTACAAGTTGGGTACCATATATTCTATTCCAGGTAAGTCGTACTTAGCAGCCTTTGTCTTGGTCAAAAAAGTCGTGTATGTTCTGTCGGTGTTTCCTCCTTGCAAGTATGCCAAGTCATTGTTGAAGAAGTAATCAACCAGAATGATCTGACGATTTACTGATTTAACCAAAGGTAGTGGTTTGCTCAAGTCAAATGGATATCTATCACCTTCAGGGTTGTTATAGTCAAGTTTATCAGTCAATTCTTTGTAACATTCTTCCATATTATAATCGAGCTCAACATAACTTATGCACGTGCCTTTTAGAAGCTCATAAGCCAGTCCTACCAGAATATCTTGTGTGAGATCACTAATATTCAGGCGGTTCATGACAAATGCGCTAAAGTCTATTGGAGTGCTCATCAAATCATTGAATGTTTTTGAAGGTTTTTCTGCTTTGGCAAGGTCACAAATCCATTTTTGATTAGGCTTATTCTCAACTGATTTACCTTCATTCCACCCAGGATCTAGAGTAGGAGGTCTTTCTGGTTTCTTGAACCAATCCTTTGGATCAACATTGACAATGGGTGGTTCATCAGTATTGCTCGTGTCTTCTCCAAGATCCTGTGGCACTTGAGTATCTCCAGCCACAAACACTGTCTCCTTTGCTTGTGCAGACTTGCCAGTAGATTTTGGTTGAGACTTGGTGGTGCCTTTGGAAGTTTTAGTTGACTTGGCCTTCTTTGATGGTTCAGTTTCTTTGCCTGTCTTCTTCCTTTTCAACCTTTGGTCTGGTCCAGCAGGAGGGCCTTCATCTCTGTCAGCATCATCTGGCTTTCTCTTCTTTAACTTGTCAGCAACACCTTTATCTATGGCATCTTTATTCTCTAGTATTGACTCCATGAGAGCATGATATAGAGCTTTATGCTTGGATTTCGTTCAAATGACTTGGTTTTAGTCATGGTCTCGAACAAGGTTCGTTTCTGATCAAATTCCCGAAGTGCATCTACGTCAGATGATACAATTGTATATTTAGGCTCTTGTTGTTTCCTTGCTTGTTTCATCTTGATCTTGCGAAAATCAGCAACACTTTTCTGAGGTTTCGGTTGTTGTTTGAGCACGTCTGTGACATCTACTAGAACGGAGTGTTCCTTAACGAGTTCTGTAGTATATCTTTGGAGTGCCTTATGAAGAGCATCATCAAGACTTGTTCCAAGGTACTCTTTAACAACGATTGAAACTTCAGACTTGACAGCTGCATGAATAGTAGAGCTGTGATCAATATTTATGAGTGTCTTGACTTCATTCTCCACGTTAGAAAGTCTTTTATGGATAGCAAAAAGGGTTTCGGAATCAGGAACAGCAGTGGTTGAGGTTGTTGCTTGTGTAGTTGTTGGTGTTGGAATTGGTGTTGATTGTTAAAGATTAGGAAATAGTGATGAAAGAAGGGAAGTAATGGTTGTTGTTGGAGCTGTTGAAGATTCAAGAATTACAAAAACAGGGACAGTGAGAAGAGGTGAGGTCTGATTACTTGGATCTTCATGTTGGACTTCGACATCTATCATTGAGATTTTTCTCGTTTTCCCTGAGGGAATGTTATCAAAGTTGAGAAATTTAGTGGCATAGTCAGATGAGATAGAAGAACTTTGTAGTGGAACTTCAGTCTTTTGTGCATCAAGGGTAGTCGTAACTGTTGCCTGAGCATCATCCTTGACTTGATCACCTGCAACTTCTTGACTAACTTCCTCATGCTCAGCATCTCCTTGACCATCATCAGTCATCTCTTCATCATCTTTCCCTTCACTTTCATGCTCTGAGTCTTTCAACTCCATATTTACATCACTATACATCTCCTTATTAACATGTTCATATTCTTCATCATCTACATTTTCATCATCAGTAGGTACATAGTCATCAGGAATATGTACAAAATCATCTTCTTCTTCATCATCAGTCTTACTGATATCAGCAGCTTTGTCATCATCATCAGATTCTGTTCTTTCATCCCCACTTTGTTGATCATCATCATCATTATCATCATCACTATCTCCCCAAGACTCATATTCACTCTCAGAAGAATCTGCTTCGGACACATCGAGAACCCCTGGATTTAAACCAGTTCATTTACTTGTGTCAATTGACTTGCCTTTTGGCTGATCAGGAACCTTTGATTCTAAATCAGCTCCCTCACTTAAGCCACTTGCTTGATGAATATTTGTTTCCCGTCTGCTTTATTTGATAGCCTTTTTCAACTGAGCTTTCTCAAGTAGTGCGACATCAGACAATAATTCAATTCCTTTCCTTCTTTCAGTCTTTGCTGGTGTCTTCTTCTTTGACACAGACATACGAGGAGTGTCTCGGATTTGAACCCAACGGACTGTCTTCTAGTAGCAGGTTTCTTGGCAGGTTTATCTGAAGGTTCTTCAACAGCAATTAGAGCTTTCTTCTTTGAAGGAGAAGCGGGTTTCTTGAATTTTCTTCATTTTTTGGGAGTTACAGCTCCTGTAGCAAATGCTATCAGAAGTTACGTCATTTAGGAAAGAGTTCATGATTACCAGCTAGGCTTAGAGACTTATCAACAATCACATTCCTTGGTATTGAAAGGAAGAAACTACTAACCATCATTTCTAAACCAGTAGTTGGTTTGATATATGAGAACAACAAAAAGGAGAAGAGGGTGATGATCATCAAAGAGATTCCTAAGTTTTGTGATGCTACATTAAAAAGGGTTTTGGAGCTAGTTGAGAAGAAAAACCTGGATGTAAAGCACGTGTATGAAGATCCAAAGCTCAGTGATAACGATGTAGAATACTTAAGGTTTTATGAAGAATACATCAAAGATCGATTAAGGCATCAGGATCAAATGAGACGCTGGGAATCGTATGTGAATGGAAGGCCACTAGGAACAAGAGGGGATCGCCTAGAATAATCGACCCTTAGGGGGAGATTGTTAGGTTTAAAAGTGTCAATTATTGATACTTAAGTGGCTTATTTATTTTATAGAGTGTTTAGAAGTAGTATATGTAATAAGGTAAGTGAGATTAGTCAAAATATCTCACTTAACCAAACTAGAAGGGAAGATTAGCAAATAAGGGAAAGTGTGCCTAACACACTATAAATACCCCTTCATTCGATGAAAGGGTTAAGGCTTGACACATTATAATCTCTCCCTCCCTCCTTTCTTCTTCTTTTTTATAAAATTGAAAATTAGTGAAAGTCTTGCCTTCCTCTCTTAACTATCTTTATATTCTTAAACCGTATCAATTATGAGTCAATATCTAAAAGACCTAACAGGTTTATCTAGGAATGGCAATGGGGCGGGTTTGAGGCGAGGCGACCACCCTCCATCCCCAAACTAGATTAGCAAATCACGCCCCTAAACCCGCCCCGATCCCTAATGGGGATCTTATCGAGGAGCCCCATTGGAGGGAGATGCTTCCCCAAACCCGATCCAATCCCCGTTGGGGATCTTTTTAGGGCGTCTTTACGAGCGTAATGCTCCATCAAATACACGTTGTTCTATGTGTATTATTATATTTACGCCATATTTTTACAAATGTGATTACATGCAATAATATGAAGAATCAACAACCCACTAATAATATATTAATTAGTAGCCTTTAAAAGTTTTCAACAAATTAAACATAAATAATGATAACTACGTTAAAAAATCAAAACTTTTTTTAAAAATATTGCACAAAAAAGTTTTACCTAATCACAACTTACAATCTTGGAAAGATACAAAACTACAAAATATTGATAATATTGGTTTTGTTATGTAAATAATAACATAACAAGATATGAATATAATAGATCTATATGTATACATAATTTCGGGGCAGGGCGGGTTAGGGATCTTGTGCCTCGTCCCCGTCCCAGACCCGATAAAACCCCCTTTAATGCCTAAAAACCCGCCTCGATAAGCATGCCCCGCCCTATTCCAAAAACTTTGGGTTTCGTGTTTCCCCATTGGGTTTGGGTTTTTTTGCCATCCCTAGGTTTATCTCACTAATATAAATCATTGAGGGTTGGTTTATCTCATGAAAATATACCATTTATCTTTTTATTCGTTCTTTTCATATCTTATATCGATTTTGTTCATACCAAATTGGTATCGGAGTTGCTCCGATTCTAAGGTTTCAAAAAAACTGAAGAAAAAACTTTTACTGTTCATCGAATTATTGTTCACTAACAAAGCCACTGTTCATCGCCATAATTTACTGTTCATTGCAAGAATTACTGTTCATCCAGAAAGTAATATTTAATTTTTCGTGATGAGATTTGGAGACGGGTTAACTAACCCTGATGTTGCAGAGATAATGAAACGGTTTTAGTCCGAATGGAAGGAAAGATTAATGCAGCTTTAATCTAAACTTGAGGAAAGTTTAACACGATTCCATTTTAAAGTGGTGGAGCATATTACGCAAGCGCGTCAAGAGATTTCATTGTTGTCAAATACGTTCTACACATCTGTAGTAATAAATAAGAAGAATTAGGAGGGGCAAGACCCTTCATTTGAGGTACAACCAAACCAACAAGGCCATAAAAGTAGGATGAAAGCATGGCTGTTCTAGAAAAAAAATTCATGGGTGTTTAGGCCAAACCAGGACACCTAAAAGAAATATTAAAATAAGATGTGACGTGAGACATGGACCTTCTTTGGGTTGACAGAAAATACCCAATTTGCATTGTTGTTTGGGCTGAGACACCATCATCGAGGTTTTGCATATTGGCACATCCGGAGTCTCGGGCTGAATGTACGAAGAGAAGTCAGACACCATCCTCCTCGACATGTCTACCAAGCTTGCTATTGGCTGATTTTACACTACAAGGGAAATCAAAGACAAATTTGGGATCCAGGAATCAACATCGTTCAAAGCAACACCTTGAGGACAAGGTGCTTTTGGGGGCAAGAGTATTGATATGAATCATATTATTATTCTCGTATTAATCTAGTTTAAGATAATTATTAATATTATTTCATAGATAATTGTAACAATTCAAATTTTCTGGTCATTTTAAGTCAATAAATATTCAACTATTTATTTTAAAGTTTTACGCGTTCACTTTTAATTTTCAACGTTTAGTTAAATCGCGTAAACTAAAAATCAACATTCAACGTAAACGGGCATTAAACAAATAAACGCTTACGTCAAACAAGTGTTATATAATTATTACTATGATAATTTATAACTTTTCATATTTTATTTTTATATGTTACGTAAAACGTCTACGTTTTGCATTTTGGAACCTTTTTGCATGCATGTAACCCATTATACCTTTCTATACTTCAACAAATACCCATAATAATACCCAATACCCAAAATTTACACAATCTTTACCCAATTATCACTCCATAATCGTCCCCCTTAACAATGTCTACACTTTCCTTGTTTTTGGATAACCATGCATTAGGAACACAAGATCTCTTGGATATTAGATATGGCTAATACAGTTTTGTATCATTTGGCTTGTACCGCTTTTCTATCTTCTGATTTTCTTCTTTTGTGTTTATTGTGTATTGAATTGATAATTGTTTCCACCAAACATGTGTCAGTCTCTCAGGCTGAAAACCCCCTATATCATTAGACAACGTATATAGCATAGGTTTAACCAGTAAATAGACTAATTAAAATACTAATAGAATATAGGATTAATGTTCCACTCTTAGTGTTCGACACCTTACTTACCGCGAAATCTATCTTAACTGAGTACACTGCTTGATAAAGTGTTGTTTCAGGTTTGTCGGCTAAATATAAATTTAAAACTTGATAATCAAATAATTAACCATAAACGACAACAATCAATGCTATGGCAAGAACCAAAGTAAATAACATAAGTCTAGGACTATTAAAACAACATCAATTCAAACAACATCGCTTCAATCGCCTAATTAATGTCTGTTACCACGTCATTCACACAACAGGTAAACATCTGCAAACATATGGCCACCACACAACACCCTGCATTGCTGCAACAATACAACATTTATGGTTGCCTCGCCAACATACTGACGATGGTAAAGTGCATTCACATAAATGTTTCGTCATTCAAACATGGTAATTTGAGGGTCAGGTCTGTAACCTCTAAAGTGCCACCAAATGTCGCGCGTGGCTACAACCACAAATCCAACGTTGCTCATCTACCAATAGGCAAAATCCAGTCAACAACACTCAACTGAATCAGAAAAAATAAGCTCATATCTCTACAGCCTGAAGTGGTTGCCCTGCTAGACAGGAGACGGTAAATGATACTTTTTAAAAACCTAATGCAAAAAACAATCTTCGTCGCCATAGTCGCTTTGTTACGCAAACATGTTACATAATTAAACCACATTTACCATAAATAAAACCCCCACATTCCTTTGACCTAGACTTGTCACATTTCTCGTTGTCACAATATTTATCATTGATCAATATTCGACAAAAAAAATCAATGGTACAAAACCTACATCTGTACCGTGTATCTTTTTTTAGAGCCGAATATCGACCAACATACTATCTAAGTAACAACCGTACAAATTGGCATAAAAGTATGCTAAAGCTAGACTCATATCTGCAGACAAAAAAATGGGGCCGGACAACGTCCATGGCTGCAACCACAACCCGAAAAGGCTGCCCTGCCAAGAGATGCGTGTCAGCCAACAACACTTTATAAAAATAGATGCAGAAAATAATTTTCATTGCCAAAGTTACTTTCTTATACACTCATTTGACACTCGAAACGACATCATTTTAATAGTCATGGGCTCCCACATTTACCATAAGCACATGCATTTGGTGTTCGAAACAACACCGATTTAATCCGAACTATTTATAGTTCTAACACTTTCCGAATCAACACTTTTACACACACGTATATAGTGATCTACATGTACACATAAAGCCCCTAGCCTGATGAATGCGGTCGCGTAAGGAACTATCAACAATGAATTTTAAACTCCCTAGGCAGAGTACCTAACCGTTGTAGTAGTAGTATAGGCAAGACTCGGGGGTTGTTATCGTTAGTTTGGGAAGGCTTGATCACGGTCTAACAAAATTCTAGGGGTTGAGGGAAGATTATTTTTGTGTTTTTATATTTTATAGAAAGCATGTAAATCTATGGTTTGAGAGGTTGGTTTGTTTAACTATTAACTAAACTAATTAATATCTAATCTACCAGTGATAACTTTTATGATAATTGAATGTATTTACTTAATCATGCATTACTAATCAGATTGCTTCTCCTAATCCTGCTGCCTTATCACACTTGTGATGATCTGTGTAAGTATTTCCTAGGTCATGAACGGATTACACGAACCCGCCGTCTATTTAATATTCCGTTAGGGCAACACACAAGTAAGGTAGTATGAAGACTATTACAAGGCCCCTAAGAGTATATTAAATGCGTGTGAAATACCTTAAGAGGGATCAACCATATAAGAGGGTAAGGTAGTATGAAGACTGTTACCCGATGGTATCCTTTCTACGCACTCGCGTTTCCCTAGACGTGTCTACAGCGATACAGACAAAAGCTGGTTTTCTAAAGCCTAACGCGCACATTCATCAACAAGAAGCAACAGTAATAGGATCAACAATAAGACTTTCATGCAATCATAAGCAAATACAAATGAGGGTTTAGCATCGCATGTTATAATGAAAACAAGAAGATAAATCAATCACATAACACATAGACATATTGAATGATTAAAGATAAATAACCTTACTTGAATTAAAACATGGATCCAAGGTAGTACAATAGGGTTTTGAGGCCCTATAAACAACCTATAAAGCTGCTACAAAGGCTAGGGTTCGTCTCCCTAAAGTTATACAAAGTTACACACTTGAAACCCTAAAATCGGTTTATATTTATATAAAAAAAAAAGAAAAGGGGGAAAAAAAAGGGAAGAAAAAAAAAAAAAAAAAAAAAAAAAAAAAAAAGGGGTGCGGAGATCGCTGTGACGCATCGCTTTGTACACGACTGCACGCTGTTTGGTTGCTAAGACAAAACAAGACAAAGATGCAAACTCAAATAAAAACTCCTACATTCAATCTCTTTTTCTTTTCCTTTAGCTATCTCTTTTTTTTAATAACATAATACATCACTTGGGGCTTATAGATGCACCCCTACACTTGAACTTTTACATACTTTACAAGCAAACTATTCTATGACCCGAATTAAGATGGATCAACATACCAGGGAGCTTATTGAGCTCTATTGGGGATAATAAAATTACTTTTCCCCAATTCTTCATAAGATGAATACTACCATGAATCCCAATCGTCCCAAAACTATATTTACAAAGATAAGGACTTAGCAACCGTGCACTCAAATAATTAACTTGGGTTAAAACAATAATGTACTAAAAGCGAGTACATACAAGGTAGGCTAAGGATATTTGGGTGTAACGATTGGTTTAAGGGTGACAATGCTCTTCATTAATAGTCTGGCTTAACCAAAAAATTACGAGAACCGTGAAAAAGGATAGGCTCGGAGGGCTATAATAGGGGTATCCTGCACTAAAAATGAGTGCATGGCAAGGGTGTGGGATAGTTAGTTATGATCGGTGTGACCATCATAACAATTACAAGTTTAAAACATGGGTTAATCCTAGTGCCTCTTATCTAGAAAATCCTAATACTCACTATGCGGTCTCAGGATGCATCACAAAAACAAGTTCTAGAATTTAATATACTACCGGTACACTCATATAATTTAATACCGATACCAATGTTCTAGAAAAGGCGACCTAGACCACACATACACATCTGTAACGACGGAATAGACACATATGACTGCATTCAAACCTTAACTCGAACAAGCTAAAGGTATAAATTATCTTGGGTATCAATAATGGATACCCGAGTTCCTAAAGATCTAAAGAGCGAACCCCTCACTTTTGGGTGAATTTTGAGGGTTTTTTGTGCTAGTCATACACATTCCTATCCATGAGACGCTATTAATACTCGTTTTTTCATCGGTATGTGTCCATAAAATTTTTTAAATTTTGGTCAAAATTACATTTTATGCTATGTTTCGATATATTACCCAGCATATTAAGGAACAATGCAAATGGAAAGATGAAGAAATAGTTTTCAAGGCTTATTTCTTCTACAAACTAAGTGAAGCAGTGTCCCAATATTCTATAGAAGTACCCGTAAAAATGAATAAAGGGAAAAAAACATAAAAGAAACTAGTACTCCCCTGGTTTGCTCAATAATGGAGAAGAAACATGCGATAACTGGTTAAATTGTCCTCCAAGAATCATCCAATGAAACTTTCTAAGAATTTTCGAGCTTCTTCTCGTCAAATATAACCTGTAATCAAAGACAAAGACAACTATACCAAGCATAAAATTGGCGGGATAGATAAATATACAATGAGAGTTTAGAGTTACAAAACAAAGAAACAACAAAACCTCTTTCTCTTTTGTCCAAAACCTATGGCAACAAGAACAACACCAAGAAATATTATGACTTTGATTTTATACAAGTATTTCTAAGAAAGGGTTCAAGTATAACAAGGGTTTTTAAGGAAACAAGTAATAAAATTAAAACAACTCTCCACTAACTTATACTTAGTTTTTTTAACAATATCCTTTACCCATTGCATAAACCCTAAAACTAATAACCTTTGTGTTAAGCCCCAAACTCCACATCTTGTCCCTTTGATTTAACATACATACACGGTAAGGATGGGAAACAAATATAAAGCATGAATGAACTTTCACATCTAACATGTTCCTATAGAAGCTAGTTAATTAGTTTAATCTAATGGCCTTACCATCTCTTTTCCAAATTGTCCTCTTCCCTTATAGAGTTCATGGTTTTGACATTGGTGGTTTACTAGGAACCTTCGGTATAAATAGGTCCATTATGCAAGCTATACACACACACTTAACACTTACAAAATTAAAAGTCACTCTTTTCCCTCTTGTCTTGACTTATGGCAGAAGCTAAAAAGGAAAGAGAGCAAGCAAAACTCAAAGTTTGGTAAATTGTCTAACAAGAAGTATTAAGGGTAAATATCGCAAAGCTTCTTGGTTGAGTTGATAGTAATACACTTGCTCTCCATCTCTGGTCCACGAGAGCAGCAACTAAGAACAAAGGGTGCAAGAGTTTTGGTTATTTAGCTATTTGGAAGCTTGGGTTTATATTTATATATTAGGGTTTGCATAGGTTCATTAGTGTTCTTCTTGTGTTCTTGTTTACTAACATTTCCAACAATTTTGTAAGCATCGAGAACCTTTTTCCATACTTGTTATTTCATATATAATGCATGCCATATTCATATTAGGACTTACATATACTTGTGGTGTTGAAAAAGTTAGGGTTAAATCCATTAATTAGAAACGTACTTTCCAAAATTTACACATCTAGTAAACACACTTGTTTTATTATCAATATAGCTATTGTAACTTGTTGTTTTGGGACAATTATACTAATATGACCAGAATAATATCCACGTCATTAAAAATATTACACGTCATATTTTTTGCATTTCTATTTTACACATGGATATTCTTTATAGACTAAAGTGAAATGTCAAAAACACCCTTATCTTCATCATGTATAATTTTCTCCAATAAACTAAACTTGTGATAACAGGTTCTGGGTAGATCAATCTTTAATTCATACCTAAACATAAAATGATTTAAAAAAACATCCAATAGCTAAAATCCCATGAGAATCTAATCACCTCACACATCTTGACACTTCATTGGATATCATTCGTCCACATCACCACAAACAGCTAAAATCATTTTCCTCAGTTCACCTAGTTGAAAGAAAAGCACAACCAACCATTAAATTAAGCACCAAGGCACCCAAGAAAATTAAACCATGACGCGTGTAACCCAAGAAATTGTTGCTTTGTTTTTGAGTTTTGACTCGTAAGAAGCGATGTGGTAACTTGGATCAGTGGATTTGTGACAACTTGGATTTGTAAAAGCGCTTGTATTTGGATGTGAATCTTGTTGTGGAGATGTCGTACGACTTGTGCCATTGTGGAGTGATGCGAGATAGGAGATTTTGATGAGCTGATTATGACCATTTTGTTGTTGATGTTGCTATTAATTTGTTATTGTTATCGTATATTACATTTGTCGTCATAAAGGATGTCGTTGGAAAAATGGTCTCGTAAGGTAGAAGTTTTAAGGTTGTATCGGTGAGGATGAAGATGAGTAAAGTTGAAAACGTCAACTGGGTTTAGCTTTTATATTGGGGGACCAAGCATTTTTCTTTATTTATCAGAGTTGCAATTCTAAGTCTCACACAAAAAAAGAAAAAATAAATGATGTGTTGCTCTGAAAAAGTTTGATAAACTGGACACGTAAGCAATAAGTTAAAAGAAAATGAAAAAAGAATGACGTGGGATGATGTTTACCTGCTGAACCGGTAACCAGTGAAAAAAGTGACAAAATTTCTAATATTGTAACAAATTCAAAATTTTTGATGGTGATAATAGTATTTTTCAAAGTAAGTTACCTATATGTGTAAATTTTGGAAAGTGCGTTTCTAATTAATGGACTTAACCCAAAAAGTTAATGAAAAGCTTATTTCTAAAAACTCAGATTCTGACTTCGAAAATTAGACCCAAGTTCGAATTTGTAAAACCCATGTAAACATATTTTTGGCCTTAGCTACTCCTAGTACACTTACATATATGTCTTGGGATGTTTCCTATTTTTTTCAAAATTTATAAAGGTCGTTTACTATGGCTAATAAGGCACACGAGGGAAGTTAGTCAATACCGACAAGATTCTGAGTACCAGATTTCTTTTGCAAAACTCACTAGGTTAAGAGCATGTTGGGTGTTTGACCCAGTTGAAACATTTGTATAGGACTCATTAATTTGAAATCTGAGATTCGAATAAACAAATAACGATAAGTAACGAAGGAGATACGACCCATTTACCGAGGGGCAAAGCTGCTGTCTTGGGACAGCAGTGACTGAAGTGCACCATTTTGGTTATAACGTTTGATTTGTAACAAAGTGAATCGAATGGCTTGCATAATTGAAAACTAGACTCATTGTAGATAATCTTAGGATCCAGAAACACATGATTTTATGGGAAAACAAAGGAGATATAACCGATTTACGACAAAAGTTTTCTGAGAAACTATTTTGAACAGATCCAAAAATGTTTTTGCATAAACCAACACCTAAAACTTATGAAATAGAATAGAAGCGTTGAAATAATGAAATTATACATGTTTAGCTTCGTTTAGAGAGTTTCCCCAAGAAAATCGACTTTAAAATGAGTTAGATACGCTCAATTTAAGTTAGACTTATAACTACATAAAATTAGTTTTAATCTACTTTTAGTTTAAGTATTAAAAACCCTTTTCTTAAGCTTTTGACATATATAATTTTATAAACACCTCACTACGAGTATATATGAGTGCATCGCATTGTGTAATTCATATGATGATGCGGTCGTTGAAGGACTTCAACAAGAAGTTTTACAACTCCCTAGGCAGAGTACCTAGCCGTTATAGTAGTAGTATATGCAAGACTCAGGGGTTGTTATTGTTCTCTAGGGGAATAAGTCGGGAAGGCTTGATCACGGTCTAACAGAATTCTAGGGGTTGAGAGAAGATTATTTTTGTATTTTTATATTTATAGGAAAGCATGTAAATCTATGATTTGAGAGGTTGGTTTGATAAACTATTAACTAAACTAATTGATAAACTAATCTACTGGTGATAACTTTACGATAATTAAATGTATTTACTTAATCATGCATTACTTATCAGATTGTTTCTCCTAATCTTGTTGCCTTGTCACACTTGTGATGTAATGTGTAAGTATTTCCTAAGTTATGAACGAATTACACAAATCCGTCGTCCATTCAATATTTCGTTAAGGCAAAGCACAAGTAAGGTAGTATGAAGACTATTACAAGGCCCCTAAGAGTATATTAAATGCGTGTGAAATACCTTAAGAGGGATCAACCACATCAGAGGCAAGGTAGTATGAAGACTGTTACCCTATGGTATCCTTTCTACACACTCGCGTTTCCCTAGATGTGTCAATATCGATACAGACAAAAGCTGGTTTTCTAAGGCTTAACGCGTACATTCATCAACAAAAAGAAAAAGTAAAAGGATCTACAATCTGACTTTCATGCAATCATAAGAAAATACAAATAAGGGTTTAGCCTCGCATGTTATAAAGGAAGTAAGAAGATAAATCAATCACACAACACATAGACATATTAAATGATTAATGATGAATAACCTTACTTGAATTAAAACATGGATCCAAGGTAGTACAATAGGGTTTTAAGGCCCTAAAGACAACCTATGAAGCCGCTACAAGGACTAGGGTTCGTCTCCCTAAGTTATACAAAGTTATCCCCAAAGTTACCTAAAATCAGTTTTGTATATATAGAGATATCGCGGCGACGGCGTCGCGTTATGGTCCTAACGCCTTTGCTACGTGGATGATTCTAGATCCTCTTTAGGTTGGCCACGTCCTGACGCCGTCAATGAATAGATCACGACGGCGTCTCTTTATGCTTGCGACGCCGTCTCCACGTTCTGTAAGCAATACTTCTTCAAGGATTTGGTGTAGGTCCGTAATCTCGTCCGTTTCTTCTCCAAATGAGCCCAAGTCACGCGTATTTCCTCCAAATGTCATCCAAGTGCTAAAAACCTAAAAACAAACGATTAAGCACATAATCTGGGCATATTTGCATGATTTAAGGGGTCAAATGACCCCGGAATAGTATATAAAATGACACCTCATCAAATACCCATACACTTGGGATTTGCTTGTCCTCAAGCAAATAAGCTTTTCTACCTAGACAATAGCAATATGAGGGTCATTTAACCTACTCTTTAAAAGTATTTTACAACACAACCTTCTAGACCTCGTAATTCAAAGCACGAAAAGCATACACTAGCACCTCACATAAGTGTTTGGGATTCTCTCTTTCACTCGGGTGTATAATAATTTATAACATAATAAGGAAACGGAAAATCAACACTCATTACCCGTCATAGCATATAAATTACCATAGGTTTGGTAAAAGATCAAACCTCCACCGCTGGGCGCAAGCATTATTCATTACTATCTAAGAGGTTTTTAAAGGGTTGTGGGGTGTAGATGTAAAATAACATATAATAGAAACGGAAACAGATGGGATACATTTGGGTGGCTTGGGGTGAATTTGGAATGGAAGGGTTAGCTAATTATTTATACGAATACACGTTGGTTTGGTTGCTAAGCCAAGACTTGGACGAAGATATACAAACTCTACACCAATCTCTTTCTTTTTCTTTTCTTGACTCTAATATAAACATAACATAAGAAAATGGTAGCCCGTACAATTTTTTTTACTTATTTATATTTTTTCGATTCTTTTCTTTTCTTTTTCCCTTTTTTTCGTACACTTTTGTCCTGCCATTGCTTAAACATATAATACATAACGGGGTTTATAGATACACCCCTACACTTGAACTTTTACATTTACAATCTAACTAATGACCCGAATTGAGATGGATCAACATAACATAGAGTTCATTTGACAAACATATGGGGGTATTTATTTAACTTTTCTTCCCCATTCTTCTGCGAAATAAATACTACCATGAATCCCAATCACCCCAAAACAGTATTTACAAGGATAAGGACTTAGCAACCATGTACTCAATAATTAACTTGGGTTAAAACAATAATGTACTAAAAGCGAGTACATACAAGGTAGGCTAAGGCAATTTGGCTGTAACGATTAGTTTAAGGGTGACAATGCTCTTCATTAATAGTCCGGCTTAACCAGAAAATTACGAGAACCGTATAGTTACATGATCGGTGTGACCATAATAACAATTACAGGTTTAAAACATGGGGTTAATCCTAATGCCTCTATCAAGAAATCCTAATAACTTTACTATGCGGTCTCGGAATGCATCACAAAAACAAGTTCTAGTATTTAATATACTACCAGTACACTCATATAATTTAATACCGATACCAATGTTCCAGAAAAGGTGACCTAGATCATACATACACATCCGTAACGACGGAATAAATACATATGTCTGCATTCGAACCTTAAATCGAACAAGCTAAAGGTATAAACTATCTTGGGTATCAATAATGGATACCCGAATTCCTAAAGATCTAAAGGTGAACCTCACATTCTTGGGGTGAAATTTTGAGGGTTTTTGTGCTAGTCATATACATTCCTATCCATGAGACGCTGTTAATACTCAGTTTTTGTCGGTATGTGTGGTAAAAAAATTAAATTTAGGTCAAAATGACCTTTTTATGCTATGTTTCGATATATTACCCAACATTTTGAGGAACAAAGCAATTGGCAATTGAAGGAATAGTTTCTAAGGCTTATTTCCCCCTACACTTAAGTTGAACATTGTCCCCAATGTTCTATATAAGTACTCGTAAAAACCACTAAAGGGAAAAGAAAACAAGTAAAAGAAACTAGTACTCCCCTGGTTTGCTCAATAATAGAGAAAAACATGCGATAACTAGTTAAATCGTCCTCTAAGAATTATCCAATGAAACTTCCTAAGAACTTCCAAGCTTCTTCTCATCAAATATAACCTGTAATCAAAGACAAAGACAACTACACCAAGCATAAAATTGGCGGGATAGATACATATACAACAAGAGTTTAAGGTTTCGACTCTACGAAAGCAGTAAAGATAGGATGAGAGTAATAATATAATCATAGGTTTTTCTACAGGTTTACAAAAGAATTACAGATTTTAAATGTTGCGCATTTGTTTTTCAGAAATACTAGAAAAAAATTCGAATTTTTACATAGCTGGAGGCGCGATGCCGTCAAGATAAATCCTGACGCCGTCTCTAGTGTCTGTGAAAATTTCTTCTTCGTTTTTAATGAGAAATTTCATGCACGTAATTTTTATAAGTCAAAACTGAAGAAAGCACTGCATAAAAACCTGAAATTAGTCATTACAATCATATGACTCGAAATTGACACGAATTAATCTAAATAATTTATTTTAATTGTTTGAATTGGGTTCTTAAAATCGGATATTTCCCCTACACTTATTTTGTTGCAAAATACTTTTGATTGCAAATAAGATGAAGTTACAAACAAACAAAGCATGATTACAACTAATTCAAACATAACAAAACAAACAATATATAATTAAAACACAAAACGTTCCTAATATGCAGGAAAAGTAAATATTGGGTTTCCTCGCAAAAAGCGCTTTTCTTTATTTACGAGTCTTGTAGCTAGACTCGAAGTCACACGTTCTTACGTGACTTCTCCTTCATCATCCACTCCATCTTTTATTTTAACAGGAGCATGTCGCTCATTTTTGAAGTTTTTGTTCCTCCATCGGTCAAACTCCATCTCCTTCTCCTAGTGAAGTTTTATCTTTTCCTCCCATTCTAAGACTAGCTATTTACAGTCATGGTGGGGGCTATAGGCTTTATATCATTCTTAATTCCTTTCTCGTCCTTATAAAAAGATTTAGGTATCATATGGAAGCTTATCTTACTCTTTCCAGATCTTAGAGTTATGATGCCTTTATCAAACTTAATCACGGCCTTAGCTGTTGTCAGGAATAGTGTTCCTAAGATGAAAGGCCTATTCTCGTTTTCCTTAATGTCTAAGATTATGAAGTCCACGGGGTACATATGCTCAGCAACCTTAACTAATATGTCCTCTACTATTCCTAAATGGTAGATATACGAGTGGCTAGCTAGGGAGAGTCTAATGTCGGTCTCAGCAGGCCTTTCGTCGGTTAGTTTCATGTAGGTAGAGAGGGGCATGACATTTACGTTAGATCCTTGGTCAACTAGGGCATTTATGTGTTTCAGGCCTCCTATGTTACAAGGTATTTCAAAGTTTCCTCCTATGTCCTCTTTCCTTGTTATCTTTTTTTAAGGATTGCATCATAAACGGGCCCCCTAGGTGATAAGTTGTATGTCTTCCCTTTTAATTTTCTGACTCGTGCTCCTGATAAAGAGTCGTTGAACCTATGATCATCTACAAGTCCTTCTATTAGCTTTTCATTGACCCTATGCTTCAGGTAATATTCAACGGGTTGAGAACTAGGTACCTCAGTTGTTTCTTCATTTTCAGCTTTGCTTTCAGCTTCATTCCCCTTCTCGGCTTTCTTAGCTGGTGTTTCCGTTTCTGTTTTGGTGGGCTTCTTAGTGTTGTCGCCGATTGCTACGTAATTTTTGTCACTTCTTTCCTCTTCCCTTCTAGAGAAAGAGATAGAATTTATGTTCTTGGTGACGGAGAATTTGGCCTCTTCTCTTATCAATACCTTTTTAGGAGCCCTACTGGTTGTGAGTTCCTTAAGAAGCCCGAACATTTCAGTCATTTTGTCATTGATCTCCTCGCGTTGCTTGAAAATGGCTTTTTCAAACCTCTCTATTCGTTCAGTGTGTGCTGCCATGTAGTCCTGTACTCGAGCCTCGAAAGTGGTTCCTAATGCTTGGGGTTGAGGGTTTGGACTGGTATGTTCATGAAAAGTGAAAGGTTTTGCTTCGGTGGTTCATTTTGGTTTTGTGGGCGTGGGTTTGAGTAGACTGCTTCGGTATGAGCTTGAGGGATGTGTGTTGAGCTTGGTCTTGGTGTCGGTCGTGATCCCTTTAGCAAGAAGTTAATCTGGTCTTCGAGCTTAAGAAGTCTTCGGTCAGGTATTTTTTAGGTACTATGAGGCGTAGAGATAGCCTTGACCGGTTTAACGAATTCTTTTGCGTCATTCCAGCCCTCATGGTCGTAAAGGGAAAGGTTCTCAATGATTTCCCAAGATTCGTCGGCATTCTTATCGCAGAGTTTGCCGCCGCCGGCGCGGTCAATCTCGCACTTAAGATGAAAGGAGACATGATCATAACAAATTTGGATCTGAAGCCAACGATTGATGCCATGATGATGGACTTTTTGGAGTAAGTCCTTGAAACAAGTCCATGCTTCTGATAGAGATTCTCCATGATGTTGTTGGAACATCTGGATATCATTGCGAAGTTTTGCGGTCCTTCCCGATGGAAAGAATTGAGCAAGGAAACGAGTAGTAAGATCCTCCTATGTGGTGATGGATCCTGCTGGAAGACATTTAAGCCAATTGCTAGCTTGGTCGTGAAGGGAAAATTGAAATAAACGCAGGCGCGTTCTTTCCCTGTTTTCACTGTCAAGGTCAAGTGAGTCCATAAGTTTTAGGAAATCCTTGAGGTGTTGGTTTGGATCCTCGTACCGAAGTCCGTTGAATGAACATTTGTTTTGCACCAACCGGATGTTGTCGGATCGAAGAGGTACCACGTTGTTCCCTACGGGGAGCTCGATGGTATTCCTGTAGCCTTTGTGGCTAGGTTTGGAGTAGTCTCCAAGAGTACGGATAGGATTCTCGTCTCCCATGGTGGTTGACGAGTGGTATGTGTTTAATTACACATACCCTTTGCCTATAAAAACGGACTTAAAAGATCAAAAACATACCAAAAATACATTGTATTTGTGTGTTTTGCATTTATATTGTGCAAGAAATGGATATCAACAAAAAGGACAAAAACGAAGCCAAAAATGAC